>MJUU01002950.1:0-25280 GCA_002080025.1 Modiolus philippinarum | reverse complement strand
AAGTGTATGAATATTGTGTTCACACCTGAGTGAAAGTGCATTGGTAATGGTGGGGCAGCACATTTCATCCAAAATGTAAATATTTCATATTTTTATTTGTTGCAATTTTGTGAGGAAACTAAACGGTGAACCCCATATTTTTACAACAGGTTTGGATTCCTTAGATAAAATGCTTCAAAATGATATATGACATGAGACTCATGCTAACTGTATATGTTGAGGATAAAACACCGAAATTGTCTGTTTTAGCCTTCAAGTGAATGGCAAGGTTATAACCGGTTATTGAGACCATATTTTTAAATAGACAATAGACAATAGACAATATTTATTGCGCAAACACATTTACAGTAAATGGTTATGGCATGATGAAAACAAACAATATCAATAACAAAATAAAGGGCTACGCCAAGCGCAGCACGATACGAACGCAGCATGTCGACCACTGAAATTTGAACAAGTGTTAACTAAAATTAATATGGACACAGTAATTTGCTGGACACAATAAGGACCTTGACACAGAAATTAACTGAAAACAAACTAGAGAAAATCAAAATTAGCCCTTTAAATCCCTTATTAATAGGATATCGTACGAGCTATAAGAAAAATCTGTTTCACATATTTTGAAATATTACAATTTGGCCCCTTTGACCCTTTATAGCTTGGAAACCGTAAGAGCTAGGCAAAATCTATTGCCACAGTAGTGAAAGCTTACACAATGAGAATAATCCAAAGAAAAAAATCTGATGAAAAATGGAAGATTTCACATATTTCTAATAATTGCAATGTTGGCCTCTTTGACCCCTTATAGCTCGGAAACGTTAAGAGCTATGCCTAATCTGTTGACAATCAAGTGGCTAAATCCTAAATTATTTAGCAAATTATTGACATTCAAGGTCCATGCATTACTGTCTTTTAAGTTCTTATAGATATCAGAGACTAATGTATCTGGAGAATTTAAAATATGAATTAAAAATTCTAAAACATTTAATTGGACTTTTATATGCAAAGGGTTTCTCTTTGTTCTATTAAGCATGCAATATTTGTGGTTTTCCAATGGACTCCCAAAATTTCTTGTATAAATTTGAAGTGCAAATTTTCACAAGGGTCAGAGTCCCTTTATGTTTTTACAGCTCCCCAGACCTCACTTCCATATAATATAACTGGTACTACTAGAGTATCAAATAATTTTTCTAAGATACGACAGGAACTGTCTAATGCGAGGGATTTCTTAATTTTAAACCATGCTTTTCTGTCCTTTTCCATCAAACGTGTTTTGGACAGGTTAAGATTACCTGTGTAGTTAATATCAATGCCTAGATAACAGTAAGATTTTACAGTTTCAAGTTTTTCATTATTTATATTGAAATGGTTGAAATGTGATTTACCATTAGAATTGAATACTATAATCTTAGATTTTTGTGTGTTTACTTCAAGTTTCCATGAAGAACAAAAGTTACTAAGTATATCAAGCGCCTTTTGTAATCTTCTTGCGCTTTAAAAGATATTGATGTGGTTCAAATATCTTTTTGGGTAAGGCTGTTGCTCACATTGGATTTTAATGAAAACTTCATACAAAATGGCCGTATTTGGTTAATTTCCCCAAATATGGCATGCTTATGACGTCACTGTGACTTCATGACTGATTTTCTGTATAAAAGTTTTTAGATTATTTTACTATAATCATTTGGCAAATAAATCAGTGCATTTTTGGAGAGGTTGAATTATTTTTATATTTTTGCAATTTTAGGGGCCTATTTCCTATTGCTTATCATACCTCCTCCTTTAATCTAAGATTCTTTATTATACACAGCCACCAATCGATCTAAATCACAGCCAATGCTATGATGAGAAAAAGTTGAGAGGAACGTCTGGATATGATTTGAAGGAACCTTACAAAATGGTAAAAAAAGCTCTTTTTTGGTGTTGTGCGATGCTATATGAAGCATAAATTTTCAAAATTAAGAATGTCATCATACCCTTCTAAGATTTACATGTTATGAAGCAAAACTAGAGTTACTGTGGCCTAATGGGCCACGGATACCCCCCGCCCCACCTCTTCCTGAATGATTTTAAATATCTGGAAAAAAAGAATTATTTGAAAACAAAATGCATAGTGCACATCTACAATATGTAATTAAGCCCCTGCATAATTTTCATGAAATTTCAATCAATGGTTTAAGAGGAGTAGTGGATACCAGGTGGTCACCATATTCTTTGCAATGAGCTAAAATGACAAAGTCCAAAACATGTAAAAAATTTGGAAAAAAGGGGAATTATTGGTAAACAAAATACATAGTCAACATCTACAATATGTAATTAAGCCCCTGAATAATGATCATGAAATTCCAATCAGTGGTTTAAGAAGAGTAGTGGATACCAGGTGCTCACCATATGCTTTGCAATGAGCTAAAATGACAAAGTCCAAAACATGTCAAAAATTTGGAAAAAAGGGGAATTATTGGTAAACAAAATACATAGTCAACATCTTCAATATGTAATTAAGCCCCTGCATAAGTTTCATGAAATTCCAATCAGTGGTTTAAGAGGAGTAGCGGATACCATGTGGTCACCATATGGATTTCAATGAGCTAAAATGACGAAAGTCCAAAACATGTCAAAAATCTGGAAAAAAAGGAATTATTGGTAAACAAAATGCATAGTGCACATCTACAATATATGATTAATCTCCTGCATAAGAATTATGAAATTCCAATCAGTGGTTTAGGAGGAGTAGTGGATACCAACTTTACGAAGACAGATGGACGGACGGACGGAGGGAAGGATGGACAGACACCATGAACACTATTTACCTCCCGCTAAGCGGGGGTATAATAACTTTTCATTCTGTCATAAATTCATGACTCTAGAGCATCTGGCAGTAAGAGTGGGGTAAGATACTAATATTTCGGCTCCGACTGCCAAATGTTCTACATCGATTATTAGACAATAAATTGAGAAGGTATTTTTAATCATCACAAGGGAATCATCGGAGGGTATGATGACACTCTTAGATTTTTTAATTTGCGCTTGAAAACATAGTAAGGCACCAAAAAACAGCTTTGTTTACCATTTTTCAAGGTTCCCCCAAATCATATCCGGACGTTCCTCTAAACTTTTTCTCGTCATAGCATTGGCTGTGATTTAGATCGATTGGTGGCCATATTATAACCCCCAAAAAACACTGTTCAAATAATTTTTAAGTATCAAAACAAATTGACTAATAATAAGCCACATCAAGTTAAAATTGG
Source organism: Modiolus philippinarum (assembly GCA_002080025.1). NCBI lineage: Eukaryota > Metazoa > Mollusca > Bivalvia > Mytilida > Modiolidae > Modiolus > Modiolus philippinarum. The sequence goes on along the minus strand of MJUU01002950.1, from coordinate 22,032 downwards.
TAGATTCCCATCCATATCTGCACCCCCACCTAAATCTGTCTACCACATTTTTTTTTTAATTTTTCAAAATCATTTTCTTTCTAAGTTCCCCGATACAATTTGTCCCCAGAACCAATGAAGACATCATTTTACACAAATACTGGTATTACCATTAACCGTTATAAATGGCCGATAATGACCCTGATAATGTTTGTCAGAATCTTATTTGATTTAAAATGTGGGACATAATCAAAGAAGCCTCTCACCTGCCCCATTATTCTTGTGACCCAAGATGAGAAATTACTTTTGATGATCAGCTGTTTCTTCTAGAGTCTTTTACATATGTTAATGACACTTGGTTTATTGTAATGTGATTGGTCAGATTGTAAGAATGGTGTCTATCACTTTCCATTAAACAGACATATCCATACACAATGTTGAAGTTAATAAAAATCAGGACACTGATCATAATATGCCAAGGTCCAGGTGACATGGTCAAATATTTTGGTACTTGACACGGGTTTACACAAGTGAAGATGCAATTCTTTTTACAATTGAATATTCATAAGAATACCCAATTAAAGTTGTTGAAAGGTAGGCCACATGCCAAAATTATTACTTCTGAATATTCATAAGATTACCCAATTAAAGTTGATGAAATGTAGGTCACATGCTAAAATTAAGGTAAAGAGGTAACAACCACAAGGAAGTAAAATATGGAATCCTAAGCAGTAACCATAAAATATACAAAAGTTCAATTTTTTTAAATTTTGCAGACAAACAGACAATCCAACAAGATTTTTCAGAAGACAACATAGCTGGCAAGGGATTAGAGTGATCTCAATAAATTTATACATTTTCTTAATTGTAAAGTTTTTAAAAAAATTTGAAATGTAATATATAGAAGTCACATGCGAACAAGCAACTCCTTACCAATAAAAGAATAACTTATGGAAGCAAGATTCAAGTTTTCAAAAAAAAATTGCCCTCAGGGCAAGGTCAGTGTCCAAAATGCCTACAAATATATACTCAACCACAAAAGAAATGCACCACTAACATGTATTTCTATGTACCTTAAAATTCAACAGCATATATCTCTTCAAATACTTGCTGGAACAACTTGAAAGTTTTACACATTGTTTCTCTTATCAGAAAGTCATAATTCTGAAAAAAAAAATGAAACTTTTTGGAATTCTGAATTTCATTTAAAAAAAAAAACATTTTTTCACCCAAAAATTGCAAAAATTGTTGAAAAGGATGAATTTTGAACCTTTTGTGCTCCTCCGTTAAGATTTGGTAAAAAACATTACTGTTTTGTAACTTTTGACAATACCACTTCCAAACAAGCTCATTCTGAGGAAAGCAATTCTTTGACTTTTGTTTTCACACGTACATATTCAACAGAAACTGTTGCTGTGACTTGAAAATGACAAAGTTTTTGACAAAAATTCACTTGCCTGTTCTGGACATTTGAAATTTAAAAAATACATTAAAAAGGCTGATATGGCTTAAATATCTAGGGAGCTAGATAATATTGAAAAAGTGGTGTATTTCTTGTGTTGCTCAGTATAGTATCATCAGAAAGCTCACATCATAATGAAGTCACATACCAAATATGAGCACCGGGTAGGCCTACCACTAAATGTCTACCTTTTGGAAGCAAGGATAAAGTATTAAAAAATTTGCCTCAGGGCAAGGTCAAGGTCAAAATGCCTACAAATATGGTAGTATAATGGTACTGCCAGAAAGCGATCTTCATAACTAAGCCACATACCAAATAAGAAGCAAGGTTAAAGTTTTCAAAAAATTGTCCTTAGGGCAAGGTCAAGGTCAAAATGTCTGCAAATATGGTTACATCAGAGCTCTCATCATAAGGAAGTCACATACCAAATATCAACACCCTACCACTAAGTGTGTGCATTCTAGAAACAAGGTTAAGTTTTAAGAAAATTGCCCTCAGGGCAAAGTCAAGGTCAAAATGTCTACAAGTATGGTACCATCTGAAAGCTCTCATCATAAGAAAGTCGGATGCCAAATATGAATACCCTACCACTACATAACTAAATTCTGGAAGCAAGGTTTAATTTTTCAAAAAAAAGCCCTCAGGGAAAGGTCAAGGTCAAAATGTATACACATATAGTACCGCTAGAAAGCTCTCATCATAAGGAATTTACATACCAAATATGAATACCCGAACACTAAAACCTACCTTTACAGAGACGAGGTTTAGGTTTTTTTTTTTTAATTGTTCTAAGGCCAAGGTCAAGGTCAAAATGACTACAAGTATAGTACCATAAGAAAGCTCTCATCATAAGGAAGTTATATACCAAATAGGAACATCCTACCACTTAAAGCCTACCTTCTAGAACAACAGTAAAGTTTTCCAAAAATTGCTCTAAGGGCAAGGTCAAGGTCAAAATGTATACAAGAATGGTACAAAAAGAAAGCTCATCAGCATTCTAGTTCTTCAGGTCTCCGTTCCACAGGCAAGGTAAAAGTTTTACTGACAACATTGACGAAGCTGGGGGTATGACAATAGCTCACAACATTCATACTGGCGAGCTAAAAATGATTTGGCCTACAAATCATCCGCTCAGAAGATATAAACAATTGACCAGTCTTTATCATAGATCACAGTTCTAATGCATACTTATCATTGTTTGAGGCAAAGCTTCGTTTTACAGCGTAATGTGTATGTCTCTCTGTTAACTGTTTTCCCATAAGAGATGTGTGTGTCTGGCATAAACATAATCTTGTACATGCTGATGAAATTCTTTTCTGAAATATTCAATGGTTATTATATTAGTTTTAAATAAAGGGCTATGCCAAGCGCAGCATGATACGACCGCAGCATGTCGAACACTGAAACTTGAACAAGTGTAATTCAAAATGAATGAGGACACAGTCAGGGATGGGGTAATTGTAATGTGTAATTGTAATTAATTGTAATTAATTACAAATTTTGATGTAATTGGAAGTAATGTGTAATTGACAAAAATTTGAATTACATGTATTTGTAATTTAATTAATTACTTACCAAAAAGGGTTGTAATTTCGATTACTTTTCCAATTACATTCAATTACATATACATGCTAAGAGCATGAAAAGAGAGTGAATGGAAGATGGCTACCTCCTAATTCAAGAAAGTTTAGATAATTTCTTTACACAAAATATTATTATGACTTGGTATTTTTAATATACAAGAATAGAGGCTTTTTCTCCCTTGTTTTCAAAGCGGACATTGTGCAAATTGCTATTTCCTCTGATGCATTTTTTTCATTTTTTATATATTTTAATAGTGCAACTCTTGATTTTAAATTAAAGTTTGAAATATATATTAGATTTAAAATTATTGTTGTATAAACAGTTAAAAATATGTTTATTGAATTTTATTATAAATGCCAATAGCAATATGGCTTCAAATCAGTTGTTTGTCATATTTGCTTTTGTGTCAGTGATTAACAAGACTTGATTAGTGTCTATTATTAATTGACAAGATTAGTGCCTTTAGGCATTATAATCAACCTTTTAAATACATGTACAAAGTCTAAAATTTTAATGATTTTAACATTATTTTATATAAACTATTTATTACCTGTCGCCAATGTACCAAAGAAACAGTATTATTTTGTTAAAATGTTATTATACTCAAAATATTTAAAAAAATCTTTGACTTTAAAACTATATTAAATTTCAATTTATTTTATTCTTGTTAACATGTCATTTTGATGTACAGTAAATATTAAATACAAGTTAGAAACAAACTTTAATTGTTAAAACAATTAAAACAACACAGTCCACTGTATTTATTTTTGCCTATAATTAAAAGTGGGGCAAACCAGGATGAAACCTTTCTAATTAAATGAATGTTCTGTTGATGTGATTAAACTGTCTGCTGAACTTTCATAAATATTTTACTGTACATTCAAGTAATAGTTATACATGGAAGTTAGGCTAGATTACAATACATTTGATGTAGATAAAGTTTATCAGTAATCACATTGGTCAACTTTTTTGGTAGTTTATTAATTTTGCAAGAATAGGTATGTAATGCTTTCTTTCATGGCTCTTAGAGTCCTTTTCATTTGATAGCATGATAAATAACTTTTAAAAATAAATAATAAAAACAAAATGTTGGCTTCAAATGTAATTTGTAATTTAATTAATTACATTTGCAAAGTAATTGTAATTTAATTAATTACATTCCAAAATCCTTGTAATTGTAATTGTAATTTAATTGAGCCTTTTGGGAAAGTAATTGTAATTTAATTAATTACTTTTCAATGTAATTGACCCCATCCCTGGACACAGTAAAGAGCTTGATACAGTAATTAAATGGACACAATAAAGAACTAAACCCAGTAATTAGCTGCACACAAACTAAGGCAAATATAAAAATTAGCGTTAATGATTCCTTATATAGATCGGAAATGGTAAGAGGTATGTCAAATTGGTCAACGGTCAATGTACTACTTTAACAAAATGATAAGAGGAATTCAAAGAAACGAACCCATTAAAATCCAACAAAAAAATAAAGGATTTTACATATTTTGAAAATTCTATTTCAGCCCCTTTGACCCCTTTCAGCTCGGAAACGGTAACTGCTGCGCCAAATCCGTTGACAAAATGCAAAAGCTAATATCAGGAGGAATCCAAAGAAAAAAATCCCATCAAATTCTGATGAAAAATAAAAATTTCTAATATTTCGAAAAATGCAATTTTGGTCCCTTTCACCCCTTGTAGCTTGGAAACGGTAGGAGCTACTCGAAATCCACTGGCATACCTCTGAAAGCTTATATCATGAAGAATCCAAAGAAAAAATCCCATTGCAATCCAATGAAAAATAAAGATTTCACATATTTAGAGAAATTACAATTTTGGCCCCTTTGACCCCTTGTAGCTTGGAAACTGTAAGAGCTACACATAATCTGATCCCATACAACTGAAAGCTTATATCATGAGGAATCAAAAGAAAAAGTCCCATTGAAATCCCATGAAAAATAAAAATTTTATGTAATCTGCATGTTTGCAATTTTGGCCTTGTTTGGCCCCTCATAACTCGGGAAGGAAACAAGTTATCAAAAATCTGATGGTGAAGCGCTATGTTTATTTTTCATAAGGAATCCTTTGCAAAAAAACGGCATCAAAATCAGACTAAAAATAAAAAAATAAAATTTTTAAAATTCGCCCCTTTTGGACCCCATTTTATCTCATTAACGGTACATGTGACGTTAAATCTGTTGTATACTGCTGATTGGAAATTACCTCAGGAGCACACTGAGAGAAACCCCATCAAAATACGATAAATAATAAAAATTTTACAGCTAAAAATGTGAAAACATCCATTTTTGCCCTTTTTGGCCCCTATTTTAAAAACGGGAGGGCCATAATGACCAAAACCAATCCACACCTTCCTTTTGTACCAAGGAACATTGTGTTAAAATTTCATAAGGATTGATCAACTTGAACTTGAGTTACTGGCCAAAAACAAAAGTGTCTAACGACTTAAATATCTAGGGAGCTAGATAATATTGAAAAAGTGGTGCATTTCTCATATAAAAACTGCTAATTTTATGTACATTTACAATAAAATGCATTGGGTTTCCAAGAAACACATGTCTCCTGTACTATATATGTAACATTAAATAGTGTGAAATAATGTCCACCTTTACAATTGTTTCCTGTGATAAAGTCTGAGGACAATAAAACGCATGAGGATAATGAAAAATTGTCCTGTTGGATTTTCTAATGAAATATATAACAGGAAGGTCACTTTTTCACAGGACACTATTTTGGCTTGCATATATGAAAAAGATAGGAAATGGGGTAAATGTCAAGGAGACAACATCCCATATCCAGGTTAAAACGACCTAAAATATACTAAAGATTTTTGTAATAGAATGACGGCTAGTAACAGCATGGGTTTACATGAGCCTATATCACTCACCTTGCTACTGGTTTAATTCATGGAATGTTATCAAAGATAGAACAACGGTTTTTCTATTAGGTGCAAATTCCGTGAAATGCAGCCAATTATATACACCCCACTCATTGAACCAATTAAGAGAACATGTGCTGACAAGGTACTTCCCATTTTTCAAGAAAATATTCAGTGACAGTTTAACTAAAATTTAAAATTTCGCAAAACAACCATCATGACCATATTACTTCATGCACATCTTTGGGTGTTCTTCAACAACTGTGTAACATTTCAACAAGATCCAAGCAGCTGTTAAGGAGTACAGGCACTGACCATGCTGACAAGGTACAGTTTTACATGGACAGACAGACAGATGGATGGACAGATGGACAGGGTGATTCCTATATACATAATATACCCCCACAAACTGCAGGAAAAAGATCTGTTTATTCCAAATTACAGGAGTCTTCTGCAGAAATCAGGAGGTTAATACACCTATCGAATAAAATAGTATACTTGTTGGTAGAAAGAGAAAAGAGAGTAAAACATGAAAGGGACAGGGAAAGGGCAAAGTGTATTATGAATTCTCAGGAAGACGGACTAGTCATGTTTACTAGTTATGGATAATGTGAGCAATTAGCAATAAATTCCACTCAAACCAGTGTTACTAGGGTCCATCTTCAATTTACTATAAGGTATGAGCAAAGCTCATTGTTGAGGCCTCAGAGTGATTCAAAGATGAGCAATGAAGAGAACAACAATAAAAGTGTTGTCTCATTGTGTTAATGTTTTTATGGTGTATTTGTAGAGACTATGTTTCATGTGCATTTACTCCATATCCCTTCATTGCTTACATAAGTTGTGCATGCCTGCCAACTTATGAAAATCGCCATGGGGGTTTTGCTGCATGTCAAATAAGGAAACTCCTTATAACTTGGCTATAGCCTAGGGGGTCTTATGGTAAACTTTTGTTTTTAATAATGATCTTAGGTGATTCATCATTACTTTGAACTCTTGCTTAGTTGTTTAATTGTCTTCAAGTGTCTTTTATTTGGAATTTCAACTTTTGATTTTTGGAGCCTCAATGGGAGTTTTCCCTCAACACCCCCAGAGCAGGCCTGGTTGAGCGACGGAGTAGGATACAACTTAATGAGTGAGAGTGGGGCTGAGATAACATAGCTTTGCTACAGGATGAAAAGTGCTATTCACTTGACTTGCACAGACAGTGCAGTAAAAATGTGCAATCAGCCTGGCCCTGGTGAATTTGTAATTGGACATTCTGCTTCAATGCATATCTTGGTTTTTCACCTACCAATACTCTAGGTGAAAAGTTGACAGGTCTGAAAATTGCCAATCTTCTTAAATTGATCAACTTAGACATAACCATGCACTGTACTTTCGATTTGATCAATACCGGAAGTGATTGTCTGCAAAAAAAAATCATGTGTTAGAATAAAAGAAAGAGAGTTTAAAAGTCTGAAAATAAAAGATTTCCATGAACGTAATGCCCAGAAAATAGTAATGAGAATGAAGTTGGATGTAGAGAATCATTAATTCTATGCTATGGTATCTTTTCAAAAGACAGGAGAAAAGATTCACAAAATGTAAAAAAAAAGTGCTACAATGATATACCCCCATGGCGAGACTTCCGGTAAATAATGTTTGTGTCACACACACTTAGAAATATGCAAAAACAGCATCATTTTGCACAACGATTATGAAAATCCAAGCGACTTTGAAACACAACTAACAACTTTTATTATTAATAGCGTATGTACAAATTTTCATGTGTGCTGCACTAAAATAATGGTCTTTTGTTTGAAAAAAAAATTTGACTTTGAGGATAGGCCAATCAAAACAAAAACAAATTATGTATGAGCACTCAGTCTTCTCTCTAAACAGGTCTCAGGAACAGCATATTTTATTTACTGGGACAGTGAACTATACCCTGTAGACAGAACATTCATTGGGTCTGCAGATGGTCGGGGTGGAAACAAAGAATCCTAGACAAATCGGTACCTGGACATTTCGGTACTGACACGGACATTTCGGTACTCGGTACTGGACATTTCGGGACTTATGTTGGACAAGTCGGGACTTACGTTGGACAACTCGGTACTGACAAAAAATGTAATTATCATTGATATGTTATGTTGTTTTCATGGGGAAAATTACATACTAAAGGTATCAATAAACGTATTTGCATAGATATGAGTTCTCAGTGGTGGATTTGGGGGGAGGGCCCGGGTGGGCCCGGGCCCCCCCTTAGGTCGGAAAATATTTAAAATTCCTAGGGGTTTTTAAAAATTGGGTTCCGGGCCCCCCCTTTTGAAAAAAATATTGGTCGGGCCCTCCTTAGCAGAAAGTCTGGATCCGCCACTGGTTCTGTTCTGTATTCACTTTGCATGGTAAGTAGTTTGTAGATAACAGGAAACACATACAAAAATTTATTATTTTTATTATAATTATTAATTGTTATTTATTGTTTATACCGTTTTCTGTAATATTGTACTGTACCAATCATAAATGTTTAATGTATCATGCCCTCAAGGGGCCCTAATTTGGTAATAAAAATATTCTGATTCTGATTCATACGATTGCCAAAAATCACAATAAAATGCAACAAAGAACTGAACAAGAAAAACAAAGAAAACAGTGATAGATGTTCGGGATAACAGGGCTTTGTACCAGGTGTATTTAAACCAGCGTATGGATACAAATCGATTGGACGCAAGTAATACCAACTATGTTTATGCGTGTTAACTTCTCCTTTCTCGTTATCAGTTGGTCGGAGACTAATTATAAATAATAAGTTTCTGTACCTATATGGTAAGTAATTCAAACAACTTTCTTATACAGTTTTTTTATCCAAGACATGTAACAATATCATAACAAATCACAATCCAACATAACAACATCATTTCTCATCTGGCAAAAAATTACACTAGTCAGCATGGTCAGTCAAATGGAAAAGCACTTAAGTTTTTTTTTCCTGACAGCACAAAACTATTAATCATAAACACTATAATTGTATTATATAGTAGATATATTGTACAAGCACTAAGCAAAACATTTCATAACTTTAAAGTCACTCTGCTGGAGGTCCATGAATATCAGGATTCCCTGATGTCTCGGACCAAAACAAACTCTGACCATGAAAAACCCGGACCATAACAAACTCGGACTACACAAAGTCGGACCATTACAAACTCGGACCATAACAAACTCGGACTACTACAGAAACGACAGAGTGTATGTTCACATAAATATGGATATAAATAGTTCCAAATATAACATCGTTTTGTGTAAAAGTGATGAAATATAAATATATTACAAATCCGGTGTATTAAAGAATAAGAAGAGGCAGTATGACATAATAACCGGGCATAAGAATTTCAGGTACATCCGTATTTCTTTTTCTTTTCTTTTTTAGCCTGTGATATTAACCTGCAAAATATTAACATGAATTAGCACGAATTATTTTGAAAAAGCAACAAAAAGTTTTCAGTTTGCCAGCAGGAAGAAAAAAAAAACAAAAAATATCTTACAAAAACAACTCATGGTCTAAAGGAAATATATTTTATTTCTTTTAAGTACCGATTTGTCCAGGTACCGATTTGTCCAGAACCGAGTACCGATTTGTCTAGTACCGAGTACCGAACTGTCTATTTAGGTGCGTCCCGAAATGTCCAGGTACCGATTTGTCTTGATACCGAAACAAACTGTGCAACATGCATGACACGTATCGTGCTTTGACCTGTTCTTGATAGTTTTGTGCTATTCAGTTTTGACATATATAACGAATTTGAACCTGTAGTTTGTTGGACAGAAATTTTCCAAAAGAACATCACTTCGTTCAGTGACATAAAGTACAAAAGAAGGTGTTTGTTATTGTCACTGATTGTGATAAATAAACTTTGCAATTTTTCCATGCTTTTCCCTATTCCCAGTTTTTCTTCAACTATGACAGATTTTATATAAAAAACTAATAGGAGCTTTCCTGTGATGTCACAGGCCTGAAAAATTTACCTTGGTTGGCAAGAAATCGTCACTGATTTATAGGGTAATAAAATTGTCATTTTCAATTAACAAGTAAGAATTTGTATTTGATATAAATTAATAATTCTTTTTGATATAAATTACGGAATGTTTACACTTTTGCAGGATGTAAAAATTAACATTTGTTCAGTTTCAATGTATTTAGAATTAGTGTATTTTTTAACCATATAAATTTTCAAAAATTCCACAGTTTTGAAATGCACATAGAAAAATTTATAATCATTTTTTTTTAAAGTAAATCAGTAGAAACTAGAGAATGTGTCTGTAAGACACGGATGCCCTGCCAATAAATTTATTGCAACAGATTAACCCAAGTCGACCATTCATAAAATAAGTTCCCTGTCACTGAATTGTGATGAAATCCAAATTTTAACCAAAGTCAACAAACCATAAAATGTCATGGTTACCCAATTGTTGTTGAAATGGGCAGATCTCTTTTAGCTGAATGTTACAGTGAAATATCATGATACTACTATACATAGTAGTTGAGAAATAGACTAACACAAAACTTAACCAAAGTCACTGAAGCATAAAATGTAGGTCAAAGCCACCTAATTGTCAATGATTTGGGTAGTACTCACCAAGGCAATTAATTTGATGAAACGTCATTGTCCTATAATGTGTAGTTGTCAAGAAATGGATTTTAACGCAAAACTTAACCAAAGTCACTGAAGCGTAAAATGTAGGTCAAAGCCACCTAATTGTCAATGATTTGGGTAGTACTCATCAAGGCCATTAATTTGATGAAGCATCATTGTCCTATAACATGTAGTTGTTGAGAAATGGACTTTAACACAAAACTTAACCAGAGTCACTCAACCATGAAATATACAAATGTAGGTCAAAGTGTCAAACTGCCTAGTGAACTATGTAGTACTATCCAAGATCTACTTACTGGTCCACTATCAATGTTCTATACCTTACAGTTTCTGAGAAATGGACTTAAACACAAAACTTAACTGGACGTACGGACGGACAGAAGGACGGACAAGGGTAACACTATATGCCCCTTCACATTCGTGGCGGAGCATAAAAATGTGAATATCCCAATGTTTAACATGCATATACTAAAAAAGTAATCAAAGATAAAAGATTCTATTCCAATGCTATATAGTGGTAATTCTTCAGCCTTTGCCAACCAAAAATGCTAACTTGCATATGTAAATTAGATTTTGTGACATCACTAATTGGTTTCGTGGAAGCTGCTATTGACAGATATAAACAAATTTTGCCCTATACATAAAGTTAATTGATCTATTCATTCCCAAAAGTTAATATATTGCTGAAGCCTTTGCATAAAAAAATATATGGAATGCTGTTCAAGTCATTTCTTACCAATTTATATTCAATGAAGGGATGATTTTAACGGGGGTTTGGGGTTGGTTAGTTTCATTTCGGGAATTCTGTTGTTTGTCGGTTGTAATAACCTATAATGATGTGTATTTTTGCATACAAAAATCGACAGTAGATACAGAAAGGACAAAGATTCCAAAAAATGAAATATAAATAGTTAAATAAATGAATAAATACAGCAAAACAAAAAATAAATAAAAAATAAAAACAGGCAAAAAATATTCAAATATGAAAAAGTAATAACTGAAAGCATAAAAAATATTATAGTGCCAGAACTGATTATTTATTGTTAGAAAATAACATGGATTATGATGGAACTTAACATCATGCTATTTTATCGGTAAATTTGCTCTCCATATATACCTATCGAGATGGTGATGTAAAACATGTAATGTCAAAAACTAGGTCGTTGGGGAAAGTTTCAATTCTGTGTATTTACTGAAGGCTATGCTGTCATTTTTGACAAGTCTAATGGGCAACATCTTACAAACAAAAAGGCTAATAAATAGATCTTTAATTTACTGAACAAACAAAAAGTTTAATACCGTAATACCTAAAGATATCGAGAACCGTCAACACCAGGATATACAAAAAGAAGTAAGCTCAGTGGTTATGGCCCTTACTGCAGAAGAATGAGTTTGATCCCCTGTGCAGTTAACATAAATTGTTGTGCTGGTGTTCACTGTCCACTTTTTGGCCATAAAAGCTATGTGCATGACAGAAATATTGTTTGTACTTCATTGATTGATAATGATTTCTAATTAGGGGCAGGATGGCCAAGTGGTTAAGGCACTGGAACTTTCAAGTTTTCTATAATGGCTGACACAACTGTGGGTTTGAATCCATCATGTGTTAAGATTCAAGGCACCTACCTTAGCTTGGGTTTTTGACAATTTTCTAGCTTGGAACTAAGGCTTTCTTCCTCCATAAGCCATTCGACCATGTGAGGAGCTCGCAATTGCAAAACTGTCATTAATCTAGCCATCATTTAAATACTCTTTTAACATAATAGGACAAATTTCCTTTGATCTTTTTATGGATAAATCATGCTTATTTTGAGCGTTTTAAAAAATTATGGTTTAACATAAGACATTGCAAGTTAAACAATAAGTTGACGACATCATGGTCATGACTCTCATGACAAATCACCCATTCGAATACACTGAAAAGGTGGAGCCTACACCATGGTTTAACCTTCAAATTCTAATGTAACCATGGATTACGCTCCGCCCACTAACTAATGATCTCAGCCTCTTTGAAAAAAAACCAGATGAATTTAGTTTAACTTTTTCTAAGTTTGTTGGTAGCTTGACAGAATTCGACATTCTCCTCATCAGTTTTTTTTTTCAAAGTACATATATCTTTTCAATACAATGACTGCAGAATGACATTCCTTCTTTACTGAGCTGTTTTTTTCGGCTTATGACCTCTTTTTCTTAGGACTTGTGTGTCAATTTCCTTGAGGCATAATTGATTTTAAGCCACTGTATAAAAAATTTGAATTGAATGAGAAATTAATTTGCTTTAGCACTTAAATGACTTACAAGGCCATTTTGTCGATTTTCATTTTAATACAATGCCAGAACTCCAACAATAATATTCAACTCATCTCCAAACTCCTTTGAGGCATTCCAAGCTGCTGTGTAAATATAATCAAAATCGAATGAGAAATAAATTTGATATTGATACCACACAAAATTTTTGCAAAAAAAAATAGAGAAGTTGAAATTTTATACATTCAGCCCAATGGCAATGGGCAAAGCCTAGTGTTAGAACATTAACCAATACAGAAATTTTTCAAGGGAGTTGGTAAATATTGGAAAACTGGATATTAAACATGTTAAAACATAAACCTGTTGATCACTAAACTATTGAAAACAATGGCAGTAGAATACACTAGAGGAACAAAGTGTAAGTTGAGTACATAAAATATTAAATTCCTGCGACACTTCAAAAATGACAGCACTGGACAGAAGACCAAAGACATGATACATTTACATTAACAAATGTTCAATACATAAAATATCAAATTCCTGCGACACATTAAAAAAAGATCACCAGGCACAGGACAGATTGATGACCAAAGACATGATAATTTACAAATGTTCAATACATAAAGTATCAAAATCCTGTAATACATCAAAAATAAGAACACCAGGCACATGGCAGATGGAAGACCAAAGACATGATAATTTACAAACATACCATTCAAACTAAAGCACCTGCTGTGTGAACTCTTATTCACTCAAGCTGAGAGTTCACATGACATCAGGTGATCTGGAAGGGTAATCATCATCATCATATTCTGCTCCTTATTCATCATCAAAGTATGATTTTGGCCAAACTTTCAGAGAATGTTTTTGTTTTAATACTATTTTATTGTAATGAATAGCAAATGGATTAGACAACACGTTATAACAACTTAACAACAGCAAATAACAAATGGATTAGACAACACGTTATAACAACTTAACAACAGCAAATGGCAAATGGATTAGACAACACATTATAACAACTTAACAACAGCAAATGGCAAATGGATTTGACAATAAGTTATAACAACTTAACAACAGCAAATAGCAAATGGATTAGACAACACTTTATAACAACTTAACAACAGCAAATAGCAAATGGATTAGACAACACGTTATAACAACTTAACAACAGCAAATGGCAAATGAATTAGACAACAAGTTATAACAACTTAACAACAGCAAATAGCAAATGGATTAGACAACAAGTTATAACAACTTAACAACAGCAAATAGCAAATGGATTAGACAACACGTTATAACAACTTAACAACAGCAAATGGCAAATGGATAAGACAACAAGTTATAACAACTTAACAACAGTCCTCTGTTTACATGATGTTGTTGTGATTCCACACTTGAAACTTTGGTTTTCATAATTTTAAAGATATATTTATATGAAGCAGAAAAATAACTCACAAGTCCTTTAACACTTTAAGTCTGAATCCAACTAAACTTTCAGGTTATGCTATTCACATTATTTAATGTGTTTCTTTTTTTTTTCTGACCTGAGAGCTTCATCACACAGTCAAATAATAAGTTCATTTAGGTTTCAAATGACACATGAATCCCATAATCCATGAAACACCTATCCAATTGTTTTCATATAAATTTGACATCATTGTTCACATAAGGTGGTAGACAAATGTTATATGTGGTAAGCATTTGCCTTTTGAATTCTGGTATATAAGTGTAGTATATGTAGTAACTTCTTAGTTATTATTGTAGAAAAATGGTAGTGTGGAATTCTACAGAAGCAGAATTTAATACCAAAGATGGAGAAGTTACTCTGTGCAGCAGACATACTTTAGCAGTAAACGACAGTCGAAAGATACCAAACATTGTTGGAGCTATCTCAATATTATTGATTCAAGATGGAGAAACTGTGTATCCAGGTTATATGTCAAAAAAACTAGAATGATAATATCTTACATTGAATACAGAACAAAATAATGTTCGAGGCCGTTTTAGATTTTTAGTTTTTTCCATCAAAATTGAGAAGGACTATTAGAGTACCCCTTGCCTTTTTGCTTTAAGTTTTTAGTTTGTCCCAGCAAAGTTGAGAAGGATTTTTTAGACAACCCCTTGTTTCTATGCATCCATCCACATCTGTGTCCACACTTAGATAACTTAGTAAATATTAAGGGTATGGTCATCAAACTTGGTATGAAGGTGCATCTTGGTTTGACATACAGCTTCCAAGAAATTAGGTACCTTTGATATAATTTCTGCTTGACTTTCTCACATTCAAATTTACTTCTTAGTTCACAACAAAGGGTATTATTAGGTCACTTTGACCCACATTTTCTGCCTGATTGACTTACATTTTAGTTTACTTACCAGTTAAGATCTATGTTACTGTACATGGAAAGATCATCTACATGTAATTTTGCACATGATTACAACTCTGATGGTAGATCAGCATTCATCCAAAATTAGGTCATACGTTTTTCATTCAAGTTTACTTTCAAGTTCAGAACTATGTCACTGTACATTTAAGATCATCTGACCTTACATACTTATGCATTCATCACTAGATGGTTGGTCAGCATTGAGTCCTAGTCAGATTATATGGACCAACTTTTTTTCTCTTGATAGGCTTGCATTTTAAGTTTCTTTGTCTGAGTTCATATCTCAATTGCTGCACTATATCTTTCACCTTAAACTAGGCCTAGGTATGTGGTAGTTCAGCATCTATTTAAAATAAGGTTCCTGTGAACATGTGCCATAACACAAAAAACTTAGTAATTGTTGATTTCCAATGTGTTTGTCTTGTATAATCAGTTTCATTGATCTCTGATTTTTTTTTATGCCCCTGCAGTTAGGCAAGGGAGCATTAAGATTTACCCTTGTCCGTATGTAAGTCTGTTCCAAATTTTCGTGAAGGATTTCTCAGCTTGTGTATGCAGGAATGATTCGATATTTGGTCTGAAGGTTTGGTATGATGAGTTGTACCATGTCTCCCCTTTTCAAGTCCGTCGCTCATCTACTTCCTGTTTGCCGACATACCTGTATGGCGGGGGCATATGTGTCCCATGGACACATTTTCTTTATTTTTTATTTATAGTAGATCTATACAAAAGTTCTCTTTACTCCATTTGCTAAAAGAATTTGGACCTTTCTTGAAAAAATCAATACATGTATTTTAATAGACCACTTTCATGTTTATTTCTTATCCCGACTTTGGCTCCGTTTTTATAAAGTTTTCCACAAAGGGGAGTAACCTACTGACCCGACAGTCAGGTTTACGGTTCCATTGAAATAAGGGACAGCAGTAGATTTCGAATACATAGGTATCTATCACTGGACTAGGGGTAATATCTCGATTGTCTTTAAATAAATTATTCCAAGCTATTCGGGTACTTACCACAGTGAAAATCATAACCGTTGCCAAAGAAAATATTTACTGACCGTCCTTTCCCTAATGAGACCGAAAACCAGAATGTCGGGTGTTAGCGAGTGACGTCCCTTTGAAAAACATGCTAAATTAGCAGTCATCCCGTAAATATGAAATTCNTCTATTGTTTTCATCTAATAAACAACAAAAGGATATGGAGTAAATGCACATGTGTCAAAGTCTCTACAAATACATTGTAAAACTGAGCAATATAACAATGGTTTTATTGTTGTTCTTCGTCTTGAAGTCACCGTGAGGACTTCAACAACTCCTGTATTTATACCTCAGATTTTTTACCTAATTGAAAAGTAGTGTTCATTTATACCCCCACTTGTGAGCGGGTAGTATATTGGAATACCCTTGTCTGTTTTGTCCGTCCGAAGTTTATTGCATTTTCTCAGCTACTGCTGGGCTGATTTATTTCAAATTTGGAATTGGACTTTATATATGGGGGAAAGTGTCATCTGCCATTTTGGTTGCCTTATGATATCAACTTCCTGTTTGGCAGGACTTAGCCATTTTTTATACGACCGCAAAAAATTTGAGGTCGTATAATGGTATGGCGCTGTCGTTGTTGTCGTCATCGTCAGCGTTGTCGTCTGTAGACCCTTTTATTTTTGGTCAATAACTTAAGTTCCAGTTGATCAATCCTTATGAAATTTTAACAAAAATGTTCCTTGGCACAAAAGAAAGACTTTGAGTGGTTTTGGATTTTGTGGCCCCTCCCGTTATTAAAAAAGGGGCCAAAAAGAGCAAAATTAGGTGTATTCACATAATTGGCTGTAGAATTTTTATTATTCATCAGATTTTGATGGGGTGCTCCTGAGTAAATTTCCAATCAGTAGTATGTCAACGGATTTCATGTCACATGTACCGTTCATGAGATAAATGGGGCCCAAAAGGGGCGAATCACAAAAATTTTATTTTTTTTTATTTCTAGTCCGATTTTGATGCAGTTTTTTTAAATAGATTCCTTATGAAAAATTAATATGGCAATAAACTATTAGATATTTGATAACATGTTTCCTTTCAGAGCTATTAGGGGCCAAACAGGTCCAAAATTGCAAATGTGCAGGTTACATAAAAAAAAATATTTTTCATCGGATTTCGATGGGATTTTTTTCTTTATATTCCTACTTTCTTAAGCTGTAAGTGATATCTCAACAGATTTTGGGTATCTCTTACCATTTCTGACCTGTAAGGGTTCAAAGCGGTCAAAATTGCAATTTTTACAAATATGTAAAATCTTTATTTCTCATCGGATTTTTTTTTCTCCTAGTTTGTGTCCAGCTAATTACTGTTCCAGTCTCCTTATTGTGTTCATCTAGTTACTGTGTCAAGCTCTTTACTGTGTCCACATTCATTTTATATTGCACTCATTCAAATTTCAATGGTCGACATGCTGTGGTCGTATCATGCTGCGCTCGGCCTAGCCCTTTATTTCCCTTTATTGAATGTAGTGAAAATTTTCGTCGCACTTTTCTCAGCTACTGCTTGGCCGATTTATTTCAAATTTGGTATTTGACTTTATTTATAGGGGGATGGGTTGTCTCCCATTGTGGTTGCCTTATGATATCAACTTCCTGTTTGGCGGGACTTAGCCATTTTTATACGACCGCAAAAAATTTGCGGTCGTATTATGTTATGGCGCAGTCGTCGGCATAGGCGTCTGTGGCCAGCATAACTTTGTTTCTAGTGGACGGATCATCTTCAAATTTCAGTATGTGGTTTCTTGGCATAATGGCTATCCCGGGTTTTAATTTTGGGTTTATGGCCCCACCTGTTTCAGAAAAAGGGGCCAAAAAGGGGTAAAATTGGGTATTTTTGTGTCTGTGGACAGCATAACTTTGGTTCCAGTGAACAGATCATTTTCAAATTTTAGTATGATGTTTCTTGGCACATGGTTTAGCCTGGGCTTTAATTTCATGTTCCTGGCCCCGCCCGTTTTAGAAAAAGGGGCCAAAAGGGGTTAAATTGGTTGTTTTCACATATTTGACTGTAGAATCTTTATTATTTATCGGATTTTGATGGGGTTTCTTTCAGTAAACTCCTTAGAAAATTTCCAATCTGAGGTATGCCAACGGATTTCACGTGGCATGTACCATTCACAAGATAAATGGGGCCCAAAAGGGGCGAATTTAAAAAATTTCATTTTTTTATTTTTAGTCCGATTTTGATGCATTTTTTTCCAAAGGATTCCTAATGAAAAATTATCGTAGTGCTTTACTATTAGATTTTTGGTAAATTGTTTCCTCACCCAGCTATGAGGGGCCGAAGGGGGCCAAAATCGTAAATTTACAGATAACCTAAAAAATTTATTTTTCGTCGGATTTCGATGGGATTTTTTTCTTTGGATTCCTCTTGATATAATCTTTCAGCATCATGTCAATGGCTTTGGTGTAGCTCTTACCTTTTCTGAGCTATAGAGGGTCAAAGAGGAATCATAAGGAGTCATAAGGGCTGATTTTCATTTTCCCTAGTTTGTGTCCAGCTAATTACTTGGTCAATCTCCTTATTGCGTCCATCTAATTATTGTGTCAAGCTCTTTCCTATGTCCATACTCACTTTAAATGACACTTTTTCAAATTTCAGTTGAAAACATGCTGCGGCCGTATCATGCTGCGCTCGGTGTAGCCCTTTATTTTCCCTTTATTAAACATAGTGAAAATTTTTGTTGCACTTTTCTCAGCTACTACTAGGCCGATTTATTTCAAATGTGGTATTTGACTTTATATATAGGGGGAATGCATCGTCTCCCATTTTGGTCACCTTATGATATCAACTTCCTGTTTGGCGGGACTTAGCCATTTTTTTCCCTTTATTGAACATAGTGAAAATTTTTGTTGCCCTTTTCTCAGGTACTGCTGGGCCGATTTATTTCAAATTTGGTATTTGACTTTATTTATAGGGGGGATGGGTCGTCTCCCAATTTGGTTGCCTTATGATATCAACTTCCTGTTTGGCAGGACTTAGCCATTTTTTCCCTTTATTGAACATAGTGAAAATTTTTGTTGCACTTTTCTCAGCTACTACTAGGCCGATTTATTTCAAATGTGGTATTTGACTTTACATATAGGGGGAATATATCGTCTCCCTTTTTGGTCGCCTTATGATATCAACTTCCTGTTTGCAGGACTTTGCCATTTTTCCCTTTATTGAACATAGGGAAAATTTTCGTTGCACTTTTCTCAGCTACTGCTGGGCTGATTTCTTTCAAATTTGGTATTTAACTTTATATATAGGGGGAATGCGTAGTCACCCATTTTGGTCGCCTTATGATATTAACTTCCTGTTTGGCGGGACTTAGCAATTTTTCCCTTTATTAGCTCACCTGACCCAAAGGGTCAGTGTGAGCTATTGCCATCACTTGGCGTCCGTCGTCCGTCTGTTAACTTTTCACATTTTCATCGACTCCTCTGAAACCACTGAAGCAAATTCAACCAAACTTTACAGGAATGATGTATGGAAGGTCCTTTACAAAGATTACTCATTTTGTTTCGATCCAATAAAAAACATGGCCGCCAGCGCGGAACTTAGGTTTAACATTGGACCATATGGGAAAAATCACATTTTCATCTTCTGCTCTGAAGAGGCTGAAGCAAATTGAACCAAACTTTACAGGAAGGATGAATAGAAGGTCCTTAACAAAGATGGCCCAACAAAGAAATATAGTAAAACATGATCAGACTTTAAAAACAGTTCAAAATATTGGAGGTGTTTGAGCTACGAAAGTTTGAGAAACTAAAGCTCAACTGTATAACTTGCAATGTTACCTTGATTGTGGCAACTGAAAGCCAGGTGAGTGATACAGGCTCCTGGGAGCCTCTGGTTTACTTTTCATTTTCAAAATTGGATTTTTTTGTCACACTTTTCTCAACAACTGCACACGATAGCCACTTATATTTGGTATGGTGCTTCAGTATGAGGTCTCACACCGCATCTCCCCTTTTCAGCCATATTAAATCATAACGTCCTATTTACCAAGTTTGTGCTTTTTTCCTTTTCATTTCCCAAATTGGACTTTTTTGTCACTTTTTTCTCTGCAACTGTGTAAATGCCGAATGTGTCCACACTTGTATTGTGTCCACGCACACTTAATTTTGCTCTTGCCATATTGATTCAGGGTTCAATGAGCGGGGGTATAACTGGCTACCATTTGGCGACAGCTCTTGTTTCATAAAATTAAGATGTTCTGTTTTATTTAAGCTTAAATACGAGAAGAAATATAATCACAATGTAACAGGTTCGAAATTATCAATTTGTTTCGCTTTTCATCTTTATTTAATATAAACAGGATAACAGTGTACAATCTCTGGAAAGATACAAAAAGCACATATTACATGATATGAAAAATATTATCATAAACATCAATTTAACATCACAACCATGTATTTCAAAATTATCAATGAGACATCAAGATAGATACATAATACTACATTCAATCCTAGTACATGTGTACTGAATGTCATTTCTACAATCGTTATGATCAGAATAAACTAATAAGTGTGAAATATCTATTTGACCAAACTATCAAAAAGTATGTTCATTATCAAATTACAGTTAAAAAAATATACAATATAACATACCATCAGTGTGACAAGGTCAGTCACATATTATACTGCTATATTCTGTACTAATCAAGGCATAGACCTAAAATAAAAATACCTTCTGTCTAACAATAGTGGAACACAGAATGTTTGCTATGTATGTACAATCATTTCAACCAATGCAACATTTACTTTCATTTTAACATGAAAATAGGTCAACAATATTGAAAACTATAAACCAGAGTTGTATCTTAACTACAAAAATATTAAACAAGATTTATACAGAATTTTAAAATAAAACATCTGGCTTAGCTTTTAACCAAATTAGCCAAAAATAAGTTACAATACATGTTGTACTTACAATAATGAAAATGTGATATAAACCAAGTCAAACAAGGCACAAATATATCAGTCTAACTCTTCACTGTCTAATTGTGATGTGGCAACATGCTCAAAATACACCACCTTAAATACCATAGAATATTACACAAGGATTTGAGTTCATAAAAAGTATAGGAAAATGACCCTAACCAAATAATGTTATGAAATAAGGGTTTCTAAAAAAATTGTAAAGAAATGCAAATTAATACAAGAATGTCACCAAATATGGAAAGGACAGACTATGGGGTGATTGTCCATACTGCGACACCTGAAAGTACTCACTCTCCAATAAATACCTAATAGTAGAAAAATATTAATTAATAATTACAGAAATATGGAAAACTTTTAAGAATAAATATATCAAAATCTGCAAAATAGATCAAAAGACAAATTCATAGCTACTAAACATGATATATGAACTAATGAAGAAATATTATACTGCTACATTCTGAGTTTCCTCACTGTGTTGAAGACCGTACGGTGACCCCTAGATGCTTTGTTTTGGGTCATTTTAACCTGGATATGGGATGTTGTCTCCTTGACATTTACCCCATTTCCTTTCTTTTTCATACCTGCAATGAATACAAATCAATGTATAGTTAGACAAAGAAAGATAACTCTAAATTTTCTGCAAGCAAATTCCTGAAATATAAACTGAATATAAATAAAAACACAAAATCCAGTATGGGCAGGAAAATTTTAGAACTTGTAGTCTTATCTTGCTTTATTTTTCAGAAGAGAATCCACAGTTGGCAAAAGCAGACAACCCAATAACCGATATACATAAAGAGAAAGACAATGAAAGTTCAACTCGCTGTATTCAAAAACCAAAGATTACCATTCCAGCATCTCTGTCCTTTATT
>MJUU01002949.1:177113-190639 GCA_002080025.1 Modiolus philippinarum | reverse complement strand
GGGGAAGGTTTGGGCCCAATAAAACTAGTTTAACCCCGCCGCAGCAGGTTTGCGCCTGTCCTAAGTCAGGAAATTTATCAAGCCTTTGTGTGTCTTGTCTTTTTTCTAGTTAGTTTACTTTATGTCTATATGAGTCTAGGATGATGTTTATTTCGCTGAACTTGATTACTCTTTATTCAAGGGCCGACTCCGACCTGCCGTTGGGTGTGGGGTTTTCTCACCGTTCATTGAAGATCTTATGGTGGCTTTGAGTTGTTATTACTGCCCTTTGGGTCGTTGTCTCTTTGACACATTCCCCGTTCCCCTTCTTTTTTCTATTAAGACGAATCTTAGCACCACTATGAGTGGTATTCATCAACGCAACATCCATGTTTTATTCAGCCCATGGATGCGGGATCGTCAACAAACATAAAACGAATTGACCAAGAAATGTTTTAGTTAGTATGAACTCAATAAGACTCAACCGATGCCGAAAAACGCTTGAAAGTAAAAATTACGACCCAATATTATTTTGACTGCATAGTGGCGGACAAAGACTTTCTCTAAAAAAGGGGGCGACCCATAATATTTCAGAAAGGGGGGCCCGGAACCCAATTTTCCGATAAAAAACTAGGAATTTTAAATATTTTCAAAACTAAGAGGCCACCCCCCCCTAAATCCACCAATGCTGCAAAATATTTTCGGGTTTTGCGTGATCTTTTAAGCATATTTTGTGGTTTAGTTTCCCTTGTAAAAATATTGTATTTTTGATATTAAATTTGAGTATCGCAACGAAAATGTAAGTTGTTTAACATCAAAATCTGCGACCCCTCAGATCCAGCAGTTCAACACGTTTTTATTATAAAGTGTAAGACCCCGTGTAAGAGTTTCACTGATAGTTTGTTATTTGCTCTTGTCGTGAGCTAATATTAGGCAGTGAGAAAGAGTATAGACATATTGACCCTGCAATCCCAGTACATATGACATAAGAACATCGATCATCGATAACCAAGGTTATTTGGAATATCAATGTCATGTGTACTTCTCGATCAATGTTGTCGGTAGATTCCATCACTAGATCGTTTTATTCTGCGTCTAAATTAGTTTCCTGGAAAATAAAATTATTGACGTATATTTAGCTGCCTCAGACTATTCTTTTCATTGATTTCATGGAAATGTGGTCATGTAGCATTAAAGTGCAGATTTCTTTACCAATTACTTCCACTACTTTGTTGAAATTAGGTTAGCTTCGCCGTACATATATAGATATATTAGGAATGATGAATAGAAGTCATTACAAATATTGCTCGTTTTATTCTGATCCGAAAAAAACATAGCCGTCATCCCGGAACATAGTTTAATATTGGACCCTGTGGGAAAACCACATTCTCGTCTTCTCCTCTGAAACCACTGAAGCAAATTCAACCAAACATAACAGGAATGATGTATGGAAGGTCATTTAAAAAAATTATGGCTGCCAGCATTAACATAGTTTAACATTGGACCCTATGGGAAAATCATTATTTTCATCTTTTTCTCTGAAACTATTGAAGGAAATTTAACACATTTAACAAATGAAACTCTATCGGAATGATGTATGAAAGGTCCCTCCAAAGATTGCCCATTTTGGTCAGATCCAACAAAAATAATGACTGACAGCCCTGAACATACTTTAACATTGACCCTACTGGAAAAATCATATTTCCATCTTCTCCTCTAAAACCGTTGAAGCAAGTTCAACCAAACGTTGTATAACGTTTATGAAGTCCTTTTCAAAAATGGCTTATTATATCGACCAGACAAAAATGTTGCTGCTACTGGAGAAAATAGATAAACATTGGACCCTATTTGAAAATCATCCTTTTCATCATATTCTCTGAAACTAACAAATCTGTATTGGAACGATGTTACTAAGATTACTCTTCAATTGGATGTAACAAAAAATAAAAGTTGCAGTGGAGAACATAGCTTAACCTTAAATCCCATTTTTTGGTCTTAAGCATTTGCATGACGTAGAACTATTTTGTCATATGAGCGATTCAGGCTCAGTCTCTGAGCCTTTAGTTTTGAAGATGTTGAATATTGCTATTTGTTTAGTTTTATTGACTTCAATATCTAAGTTTTGATGACCCAACGAGGGTGCTACAAGTCCCTTTCTTTGTTAAAATTAATTAATATATTTTTAGTTAGAACAGTTACCATTTGAGAGGTGATATCTATTCTGACAACACATGGTTATAGCTGCGAGAGAAATGACCCGTTTCTCCTTTTACTTTCAATAACCATGTGATGGACCCCACCCTCCCTTTTCTGGAAAACAATTTTAATTTCGTGCAGAATTTAGACCAAACAATCGACATAAAACGGTGATAAATTGAACTGAACCCCCTTTCAAAGGTACAACATACTGTTTCCACATATTTATGTTGTTGTAAGTGATCAAGAGTTTTTACTTTTTATAGACACATTTCATATATGCTTTCAAGCTAAAAATATTCGTTACAAGATAAATTATCAATATGCCATTACATATAATTTGTAGATTATTCAATAATTAAGTAGTTTCAAAAAAACGTGTACCTGAACGTGCATCGCCTACATTCAAATAAATATACCGCTAAAAATAAATAATATCATCAAGAAGACAATTATAACTGTACAATATTAATTTTTGTTTGACGATTTCACGATTTTAATTATCTACATGGCTTTTCCGTAATCAATACATCCACATAGATATTAACATCTGTAATCATAGGCAGATAAGGGACCGACCATTTAACCTGAAAAGGGGGGGTATGGTTTTTTTTCTGGACAGAAATTTTTTTTCGTGCTTCGCGCGAAAAAAAATATTTATTTTTTTCACATGTATCATTAAAATATTTTTTTTTCAAAATTACCATTATTTTTGGGGGGCAGGAAGCCTCCTCCAGAAATTTTTTTTTCTTCATTTTGGCAGCCAAAATATTTTTTTCACATAAAATCAGCTCCAAAATATTTTTTTTAGAAAAACCATAGCCCCCCTTCAAGTTAAATGGTCGGTCCCTAACAATAAATGTTTTTGCCAGAAAATGTCTTTGAAGGCTATGGGATCAAGATGATGGCCTCGGGAAGTGTTCCCATCGAGGGACATCATACAGTTACAATCCGCTGTGAAGGGACCATCTAGATTTATCTTTCACTGGAGGGTTTTGATGTCGCACTATGCATTTCTTTTGCGGACGAGCAATTCGTCCAGAATTCGGTAAGCGATTGAGTGTAAATCAATCCCGTTTGTTCAGAACAACTAAGCATGCTTGATGTTTTTGCCATGAAACAGCTCGAACAATGAGTACCAATAAAATTGTCAGTCGTGTCGATCAACGCAGTGGATTAAACTCGTTGCGGAACAACTGCGTTGATCAGCACTCGTGACATTTTTACTGGTATTCACGACGGTCAATTAGTTATACTGTAATTATTCATTTGTTTTCGAAAAGCATATAGTAAAACTGCAGTGTTGTAGATTTTTCATTTTCGTCCTTTCAGGTTTTGGTGCTTTTGACTTGAATATCACGAACGAATGAAAGTGGTTGCACCCTAAAAAGATAATACTTAAAACCGATTTCAATCACGTTTTCGCCTTACAGCATTGTATTAAATTTTGAATTGAAACAAATGTGAAATTAAAAAATGTGCATTTCAACAAGAAATGCCTCAACACTTGTGCTCGAGAAGTGCAAAAGTTTGGGAATATAACCACAATAAAAAGAATCGAAAATGGACAGAGATAAATGCATTATTGTTTCCACAATTTGATAGTTTTGAATGTAAAATAAAAGTTTCAGTTTCCGAAATCCTTGCTATATTCCTCTGGATTTTTGTTCACCAGTAGTTGTTATCCATCCATCAGTAGTTGTTCCATTCATTATAAACATTGTACTCTTTCCCTCTCTTCCTCTAGTATAAGAGAGGGAGCTAGGGTGCAAATTTTGAATGTTCAAAAACAAGTGAAGTGCATGTGCCTATTGTACCAGTTTAAGTGCACACTGAAGAAAACGTCAATCTAAATACAATCCTATTAGTAAACACTGACACAAATACCATACAGCAGGATTATAACGGAATCCGATTACTATATATATAAATCAGTATGATTACTTCCTTTTTTAGAATTAAAATTAAAGCTTAGTTCACGTGTATTGGCGCGTGCTGATGACGCACGTCCAGATCAAAGTGCACGTTTTGCGTGGAATTTGTGTTTCATGTAGCTTACGAAGAGAGCAATATCTTTAATTGCTTAAAAAATGCTACAAACTGCTTTTGTATCAGAAATAACTAAATCAATGAAACAAAATTGTCAATAAGTATTTGAGATACAAGTCTACATTTTATCTCAATTCAAATCATAAGTTTAGTAATATTAAGAATGAAAAGGCATAGGGTCTTAGATACATAAGGCTGGTTTAACCAGACGATGATTTTTGTATCGGGTTTGCCTATGATAAGACTGATATAACCCCAAAATGATTTTGTATCAGTTTTGCGTATGATAAGGCTTGTTTAACCCCAAGATGATTTTTGTATCAGTTTTGCCTATGATAAGGCTGGTTTAACCAGCAGATGATTTTTGTATCATGCAGTGTTGCCTATGATAAGGCTGGTTTAACCCCTAGAAGATTTTTGTATCAGTTTTGCCTATGATAAGGCTGGTTTAACCAGCAGATCATTTTTGTATCAGTTTTGCCTATGATAAGACAGGTTTAACTCCCGGCTGATTTTAGTATCAGTGTTACCTATGATATTAAAGGCTGGTTTAACCCCTATATGATTTTTTTATCAGTTTTACCAATGATAAGGCTGGTTTAACCCCAAGATAGTTTTTGCATCAGTTTTGTCTATAATGCGACTGGTTTAACCCGTGATAATTTTGTATCAGTTCTGCCTATGATAAAGCTGGTTTAACCAAAGATAGTTTTTGTATCAGTTCCGCCTATGATACGGCTGGTTTAAACCCGCAGATGTTATTCGTATCAGTTTATCTTTGATTGGAGATGTAGCAATCAACATAACCAGAAAAAAAGTTAGAAAAAAGAGATTTTCAAAAAAAGAGTATATCTTCCCAGTGTAAACCTCTATCGTAAGCTGAAATTGGCGTAAATATGAGGAACTTTCTGATATTTTCTCTCCCATTCTTTTGATAACTATACATAAATATAGGGCTTTTCTCTTGCACATCTCAAGGTAGATTATCGGAGAGGCAAATACATCCCGGAAACCTCACTGGACATCCCCTTAATTCCACCAATGTAGGATATAACACTCAGACTGACGTAGAATCCTATTAATATGAAAAAGAAAGGAAATGGGGTAAATGTCAAGGAGACAACATCCCATATCCAGGTTAAAACAACTAAAACAAAACATCTAGGGATCACCGTACGGTCTTCAACACATTGTGGAACCTCACACCATATAGCAAGCCCTAAATGGCCCCAAAAAGGTAAAAAGTGAATAAATCAATGGAAACAAACCACATCTAATAAACCAAATATCAAGAAACTAAAATTTTATAAGAAGACAAGGACAAGCCAATGACCTACATATTCCTGACTTGGGACAGGCGCAAAAATTGCGGTGGGATTAAACTCGTTTTCTTGGATCCAAACCCTCCCCTATGTGTGGTGAATGGCTAAAAAATAAATACACAAAAAGACTCACAGTAAAAATCAAACTAGAAAAAAGTCCAACTTATCAAGACGAGTACCCCTACAAATAATGAAGTACATAAAACATGAAGACAATACACACAGGTACTGTCTAGACAAATGCTCGCAGTTACTGACAGCCAGCTAAGGACATAATTTTCGTTGACTATCTTACATATGAAACTTCAATTGAGATTTGGTATAACAACATGATCAGTTATGAAAGAAGAACATGATATTGTGCAAAGCCAAATACTGCCAATATGAAAAATTGTTTAAATTTAGTTATGGTGCAAAGCATTTAGGAGATGATCAATATTTTTGCCAACAAAAACCAGAAGTAAAGATTTAACAACAATGCTGTATTTATATCCTTTATGAAAAAGTTTGTTCAACGGATTCATAAGTTTGGAAGGACAATTTTTGAATTTATGCGCTTTGTAAATGATATTGCCACAGAAGTTTGGATGTGAAATGCCCTGATGTATAAGAGCCCTGCATGTAAAACCAAATTTTCTTAATAAGTCAATGTATCTATAATATAATTAGTAATGTTTTTTATCAATTTAAGATATCTAAACCCTTGATGCAGAAGTTTTTCAGTGAGACAAAGATTTCGGTCGTTGAAGTCAGAAACGTGCATATCGAACAAGTTGTGAAATGTAGACCCCGTAAGAAGGGGCTAACGGAACATCGCCGTCGAGATGGGAAAAATTAACTATAGTGAAGGAAAAATCATCCCTTTTATCATAAATCTTAGTGTTTAACCTTCCTTGATTTATTGAATCACTGCTGCTATAGGATTTATTTAAAGTAAGTTCTGTCGGATAAATTTTAATGATCATCAATTAAAGAATTGGCGAAAACTTATAATTGTACGTGTGGATAGTAGGCGTAAAATAAAGTTAATTTATGTATTGATGTGAATGGTAGTAAACAAAACGTATTTGAAGGTTAATGGCCACACAGCTGTGATTAGATTTCAGGATTGTTATTGTATTTATGTCTTGTTGTAACATATTTTTCACAGTTGTGTTTATTCCAGACACACGTGATTCCAGATAATACAAGAAACCTGGAGAGCAATATGTCTGCTCGATTTAGCATGGGAGTGAGAATGTTTTTCAATGATATTTTATTAGAACATTTAAAATTTTTGTCACATCTTAAAAATGTGTTTCTCAAAAAAAAAAAAAAAACAACAACAAACAAACAAAAAAAAAACTAAACAAACAAAACAAACAAACAAACAAAAAACACAAAAAACAGGCAAAAAACGGTAACAGATAAAACACTAGAACCTTTCCATTCAACTTCGATGATATTTACATTTAAAATTACCAAGGTCAGAGTGAACTTTGACCCTAGACCTTATTGGATTATCTAGGGAACCCATAAAAGATAGCTGATAAAATGTAAAGCCAAAAATTTGTATCCTGTTAAGATCTACATTTGTTATTTGGGTCAAAAATTATTGGACCAACCGTTTTGGGCCAATGAACCAAAAACCGATTTTTGATGTCTCATTTGGGATTTTTGCTAATAGCACAATTACCATGATTGAAGATACAAAGAGATATTCAATAAAAAAAATGTTCAGGAGGACATGACCTTCAAAATGAGGTCAAGGTCAAAGTTCAAGGTCATTACCAAAAAACGTTTAAATTCTTTATTTCACATTAAAGTATCTAAAAATGTACATATTAAGCTCAAAATAATAAATGTTAAGCTTAAATGTGAACATTTATTAATAAAGCAACTTTCCGGGAAACTTTTATCAGTTTATTTTTCTCTCGAATAAATGACTTACTTTTTTAGCTCGTCATACCCCCTGCGTCAGCGTCGTTGGCGCTAGCAAAACTTTAACCTGGCTTGTGGAATTGAGAACCGAAAAGCTAGGACGTTGATATTTGGTATGTGACTTCCTTGTGATGAGAGCTTTCTTCTGGTGCCATACTTGTAGACAATTTGATCTTGACCTTGCCCTTAGGGCAATTTAAAAAAAACAAAAAAACAAACAAACAAAACTTCAATCTTGCCTCTAGAGGGTAGGCTTTTAGTGGTAGGGTGTTTATATTTGGTATGTAACTTCCTTATGTTTGTAGACATTTTGCCCTTGACCTTGCCCTGAGGGCAATTTTTTAAAAACTTTGACCTTGCCTCTAGAGAGTAGGCTTTTAGTGGTAGAGTGTTTATATTTGGTATGTAACTTCCTTATGATGAGAGCTTTCTGATGGTACCATATTTGTAGACATTTTGCTCTTGACTTTGCCCTAAGGGCTATTTTATTTTATAACTTTGACCTTGCTTCTAGAATTAAGTTATTTAGTGGTAGGGTGTTAATATTTGGTATGTAACTTCTTTATGATGAGAGCTTAATAATGGTACCTTTCTATAACTTTCAAATTTATTGTGCATTGAGGTCTCTTTAATCCCCGGCGAGCTATATGCTGTTTTCTGACAACTCTTGTTCTTATTTTGCATTAAAAGCTTTATAATTTTTTGCCCATTGACCCCTTATTTTTTCCCATAATTTCATTTTATACATCTTTGTGAGCATTCTGTAAAAAGTTTAAAAAAATTATTGAATTCTATTTATTCGGTCACATTTATTAATGGTCAGACCTTGTTAATATTAATCCTATGAAAAATTAGAGGAGTTTAGTTTCCCGCCAAATTTTCAATCACTTAAATCTCAAAAACGAGATCATCAACCTATCAATTTTTGTCACTTGAAATACTTCTTTTTCACTAACAAATATTCATGTTTATTTGAAATCCTAGAGTAACAAACCCCCTTAATGTTACCACTATGTTACACAATATGTTTTATTTATGATTATCACATAAATTGCCGAAATGCGGTCAATGACTTTTTTGTTGTTTACCATGCTATATTTGGGGTAAGAAGAAATTGTTTTCGATTAAAATAGATATCAGGTTAAAATGGTCACAGATAGCATAAATTA
The DNA here is from genome assembly GCA_002080025.1 of Modiolus philippinarum. Taxonomy (NCBI): domain Eukaryota; kingdom Metazoa; phylum Mollusca; class Bivalvia; order Mytilida; family Modiolidae; genus Modiolus; species Modiolus philippinarum. The sequence goes on along the minus strand of MJUU01002949.1, from coordinate 182,004 downwards.
TTAAAAAGGCATTGCGTAAAAAGCACAACGTTGTACGGGAGTATTCTGCTAATTGTGATTTCTTTTAATCGGAAATTTGAAGTATAATGAAATATATGAGCCTTCATCGTTTGAAACGTCATATAATCAATAAAGGAACAAGAGCCTCTCAAGAGCCTGATTTGCTTATCTGAGCCACGGCTGATATAGACAGTCAAATAATCCTTTTTAGCTCACCTGGCTATGCCAGGGCGAGCTTTTGCCATCACTTGGCGTCCGGCGCCCGTCGTCCGTCCGTCGTAAACTTTTTTTTTCAAAAATCTTCTCCTCCGAAACCACCGGGCCAATTTAATCCAAGCTTAGTCTGGGTCATCACCAGGGTATGCAGTTTCAAAAGTATGTTCGGTTAGTCCGAGGACCAAACAACATGGCCGCTGTTACTAAAAATAGAACATAAGGGTAAATTGCTGTTTTTGGCAAATAACTCAAAAACCGATGCAGATGTCAAAAATATGACATGGAAGTAAAATTGTTCAGAATGACGAGATCTATCTACACTGCAAGTTTGAAGAAAATCGGAAAACCCGTCTCAGAGTTACAGCCCTTTTCCGTAAAATTTCAAAATTTATGCATTTTTTAATTTTTTATTTCAAAAATTGTAACAGATAGAGGTGAAATGTAAATTGCAAAAATGTTCAGCATATCAAGATCTACATACTCTGAAATATTGAAGAAAATCCAACAGCCTGTGTTGAAGTTATTGACTCTTTTTCACTAAAAAAATGTTTTTTTCAATGCCATATGGTTATGGGTTATTTCCTTTTAAATTCTGTTTTCAAACCTTCTGTGGTTTACTTTTCTTTTTCAAGTTTTAGAGAAATTCCCTGCAATCACTTTATTAAAAATAATTATTTGTTACATAATCAAGAGCAAAAAAGTGTTTTTGTACAAATTTTTACATTTTTTGCAAAAAATACTTTCATAATCTATACTTATTTCACAAATTGTGACAGTTGGTAATTTTTGTTTGCCCACCATGCAAACATCTCTCCCAGATAAATATTAAAGTAGCATCTTAACTCCATTGCCTGCATAACTTTATAACTGACCTGCATGGCTATGCCATGGTGATCTGTGTCAGTGGTCCGTCCTTCGTAAACTTTTCATTCAAACATCTTCGTCTCTGAAACCGCTGGGACAATTGGAACCAAACTTGGGCACAATGGTCCTTAGATGGCCCCTTTTTAAAAAAAATGTCTGGCAAGTCTGTATCATATCCAAGATGGCCACCAACAGGGAACGCGGTTTAACAATGAACCCTATGGGAAAGCATTCAAAGATCTTCTCTGAAACCATTGCGCCAATTGGAACCAAACTTGGTCGCAAGTCCACATCATATCCAAGATGGCCGCCAGGAGGGAACGTGTTTTTAACATTGGACTCTATAGGGAAACATATTCAAAGATCTCCTCTGAAAGTACATGGCCAATTGGAATCATACTTAGTCACAATGGTCCTTACTTGGTCCCCTTCATAAAATGTGTCTGGCATGTCCGCATAGCATCCAAGATGGCAGTCAGCAGGGAACATTGTTCAACCTTGGACCCCATGGGAAATCATTTAAAGATCTCCTCTGAAAATACTATGCCAATTGGAACCAAAGAGAGGCACAGTGATCCTTACATGGTCTTCTTCAAGAAAGGTGACAGTCGGTCTACGCCCCATCAAAAATAGCTGACAGTGGGGAACAGAGTTTAATTTTGGGTCATATAACATCAGTAAACTTCAAAATAAGACCCTTAAACAGTCAATAAACAAATTTGAAAATAAGACCCTGAAACAGTCAATAAACAAATTTGAAAATGAGACCCTTAAACAGTCAATAAACAAATTTGAAAATGAGAACCTTAAACGTTGTGATTATTTTGACTTATTGTGTCAGCCATGACCCATGTGAGCGTTACAGGCTCTTGAGAGCTCTTGTTAAGTGTCTCATTATTTAGTTGAAAAATAGACCTTGCATTTGATGTGGGGGTAATAACAAAATTTTCAAACAAAATTATCAACAGCCAGTAAGAATTGTCAATTCAAAGAAGCAAAATGACAAAGCATGTTGAAAACCTGCAATGGTCCTGATTTGGTACAGGAATTTCAAAAGAAATAGTGGGTTTTTAATCGGTTTGATGACGCACCAAAAAACTCCCCTTCCACTGCGGTGGTGTTTGGTAGCACCTCAACAGAAACTGCTATTGAGAGGTCCTAATTTAAAGCATGTTCCCCGCTGGCAGCTATTTTGGATGGAGAGCAGACCTACAGTCACCTTTATTGAAGGGGACCGTTGTGTCTAAGTTTGGTTCCAACTTATCAAGTACTGTCAGAGGAGAAGATATTTGAAAATGTTCTGTTTTACAAATTACCTCGCCAGCAGCTTGGATGAAATGCGGAATTGTCGAACACATTTTTTAAATGAGACCATTAAAGGACAAGTTTGGTTTCAATGGCTTATTGGCTTTGGAGGAGAAGATCTTTGAGTGCTTTCTTATAGGGTCAAATGTTAAACTATCTGTATGCTCCCCACTGGCAGTCATCCTGGGACTTCCTGGACACATTTTGCAAAGGAGACGAACTCAGGACCATTCAAATCATATATGGTTCAAATTGACAAGTGTTTGAAAAAAAATTCTAAAACGTGTTTTCAATTTTGTTAAACCCTGAATTGTTTTAAAGACTACTAAATTTATAATTTCTACCTAACAACCATACTTTAAGAATATTTTGAAATAATGACGAACATTTTTACCAATTGAATTTCAAAATTATCAAAATTATTTGATACCAATATTGGTAGATCTCATGAAAGTCTTAAAGACCACTTATTTTATTTTTTTTTTTTGGAATTCTACATTAAAACCATACTTTGGTTCAGTAAAAAAAATATTATCACTCTTTGGATTTCAAAATTTTTTTATTCCAATTTGGTGAATTTCATGAAAGCCTCGATTTCGGTCTTGGTGTAAAAACGAGGCCACAGGATTTGGATTTTGACAGAGGTCTAAAGGTTGTGGATTTTGACACAAATGACATCCAACTTTTTTGGATCTAGGGATTTACGGATTTAAAGTATTTGCAAAATTGTTACACCTAGCCTGTAAATGTTCAAATAGGCTTTCGGAATTTGATTACGTTTCCAATTGTGGTAAATTTCTTGATAATATCAAAGACTCAATTTTTTTTTGGAAATTCTGCCACATAATCTATTATATTATTGAAAGTTTTAAGAAAAACAAAATTCAAATTTTGGTAAATATCCTGAAAGTAATTGTGGAATTCTGCCTAGCAGCCATTCAATTAGGACATACCTTTTCACTAATTTTTAATTTAAAAATGATTACAGTTTTGGTAAATCTCCTGAAAGTCTGTAAATACCACTTTTTTGGAATTCTACATTGAGATTTGTTCCAATAAGAACATACATTTTCGCTGATAAGATATCAAAAAAATTATTTCCAATTTTGGTCAATTTCCTGAAAGCCTCAAAGGTCACTTATCTTTTATAAATCAATATAACAATCATACTTTCAGAATTTGTTTTGATTTGAAAAAATAATTCAATTTATTGGATTTCAAAAATATTTGATTTCAAATTTGATTAATGTTTTGAAATTGTCACAGAACACTTCTTCTTATTATTTGTTTTAATTTTACTAAGCAACCATACTTTAATTGGATTTCAAAAATATTTGATTTCAGTTTTTGTCAATTTCCTTAAAGTCTCAAAGACTATTTTTTAAAGGTTTCTACCAAATAAACACATATCCCTGAATTCTTTTTATGCCTATATTTTCTGCGTCAAATAGGGTCCTTTCTGGCAGTCATTAGGGCCCCGCATCGCGATCCGTGTGCCCTATAGTTTTCACTTTGTCCGTCCGTCCGTCCGTGCGTCTGTCCGTCAACATTTTTTTTGGTCGAAGTTTTCTGGCTTTTACAGGTGGAAATGATTTCATATTTGGTCTGAAGCTTTATGATGATGAGTTGTACCGTGTAAGCAATTTTCAGGTTAGCCGTGCCACTACTTCCTGTTTGCCGATACTTTTTATTGTACCACTCTTAAATGAAAATTTTCGTCAAAGTTTTCTTGGCTTCTACAACTGGGAATAATTTGATATTTGGTCTAAAGCTTCATGATGATGAGTTGTATCGTGTAAGCTATTTTCAGGTTTGACGTGCCACTTCTTTCTGTTTGCCGATACTTTAACTTTTTATTATACCACTCACTGGATGAAAATTTTCGTCAAAGTTTTCTTGGCTTCTACAACTGGGAATAATTTAATATTTGGTGTAAAGCTTCATGATGACGAGTTGTATCGTGCAAGGGATTTTCAGGTTTGCCATGCCTCAACTTCCTGTTTGCCGATACTTTAACTTTTTATTGTACCACTCTATTGATGAAAATTTTCGTCAAAGCTTTCTTGACCTCTATTACTGGGAATGATTTGATATTAGGTGTAAAGCTTCATGATGATAAGTTGTATCGTGTAAGCTATTTTCATGTTTGCCGTGCCACTACTTCCTGTTTGCCGATACTTTAACTTTTTACTACACCACTCTATGAATGAAAATTTTTCGTCAAAGTTTTCTTGGCCTCTACAACTGGGAATGATTTGATATTTGGTGTAAAGCTTCATGATGATGAGTTGTATCGTGGAAGCTATTTTCAGGTTAGGAAGTGAACTTTTCTGTACAGTAATCAACAATTTAAGAATTCAAAGATTTATGTAGTAAGCTTAGATAATTCAATTCAATATGTACAGAACCAGGATACAATTCGTCTCTTGATATATCAACCACACTTAGACTTCGTTTGCTAGAAAAGAGAAATTTATTTGCAGGTATTATATTTTAAATGTACATG
>MJUU01002949.1:163584-177073 GCA_002080025.1 Modiolus philippinarum | reverse complement strand
AAAAATCCCAAACAGAATGTTAATTTTAAAAATATTTTCAGAAACAAATGTTGATAATTTGGTACAAAGGAAGTGACTGCCTATTGCGGGACCCTCTTGCGTTCAGCAGTACATCTAGTTCCTCTAGTGTTGTAATAGAAGTGTTACAAATATGCTGTAGATGCACAATAAATGCTTTCGATTTTTTTTTTGTATTGAGTCCCATAAATGTAAATTTTGAAACCCACGACTAAAACCCCTCCTACATTTTTTGGATTGAGAGATTTATATTTGTTGTTTAATTGTTGCATTTGATCTGTAGATGTGCACTAATCTTTCGGATTTTGGGTATTCAACTTGACGCAAACAAGAGGTCTAAAATTTGGATTTTGATAAAGGCCTCACGATGTGGATTTTGACAAATGTGGCATGCGATGCGAATTGTTTCTACTTTTTATAGCCCCGCTTTAGCAGGCGCTCTATAGTGATCATGGTGTCTGTTTGTTCGCTCCTCCGTCCAATCGTTATTCCGTCCGCCATAGGGGCACACACTTCGTGGCGACAACTCCTCCTAGACTACTCGGTGAAATTTAATGTGTTCAGTACACATTGCCATTGTGTACCATCTATTCACAATTTTGATTTGATCTTTTTGGGGGGAGAGGGGGGTATATATTTTGTGAGCTTTGCTCACAGTTTTTCTAGTTTTATTTTTGGATTTAATTTTGTGACAGATTTTTTGTTTGTTGGAAAATATCAAACACTCATATTTTTGAAGGGGTGGTTCAAAACTTATCAGTTTCAGTTTACTATAATGATGATACATTGTATGACGAATAAAAATTAAAGATCAACAATATATAAATTTCACATTTTTTTACATTCAAAACTACCAAAATCTTCGATGTGCAAAGCTTAGGAATATCGGGTCAAAGGTGTCATAACTTCAGATTATATACTGGAGAACGTGTTAGAATTTCGGGCGGACTGATGGAACTAAGTTTCTACCAGACCTGCTTCATATTTGGTGACAAAAGTGAGCAACTGTTTAGAGAGGATACAAAGTGTTATGTGGTGTCATTCATCTTGAAGGTTGCACTTTTAATCCTCCATGTTTCATATTAAATCTCAGTTTGATATTAGAATAACAAAATATTGATAATGTGGGCGATACACGTTCAAGTACACGTTCATGTAGGTTCAAGTATTGATTGACTATGTTATTTACATCTCTTCAATTTATTGCTGTCGTTGAACTATTTTAAAATTCTATAATGACAGATGTAAGGATTTTAAAATACTGATTTTCTCAAATAGAAACTCCATAATACGAATAAAAAAATAGGTTCTGGTCATTGGAATCACTATAATAAAGGCTCCAGTGGCGGATCCAGACTTTCTGCTAAGGGGGTTGGGTGGGTGGGCGATCAATAATTTTTCCAAAAAGGGGCGCGGAACCCAGTTTTTTGTCTCGCCCGCGACGAAAGTCGCGGAAAGCGAGACATATGCGTACAAAGTATGACGGCGACGGCGTAAACTTTGATGTTAAGTTTTTGTGATTAGGTCAGTTTCTCAGCAACTACAAGTGGTATGTCAATGATATTTGGTATATGGGTTGGTCTTGGGTAGTACATGACAGTCTGTTATGTGGCTTTAGTCCTTGACCTCAATTTCACGGTCTAGTGAGCATGTTAAGTTTTTATGATTAGGTCAGTTTCTCAGCAACTACAAATGGTAGGTCAATGATATTTGGTATATGGGTTGGTCTTAAGTAGTACATGACAGTCTGTCATATAGCTTTTTGTGCTTGACCTCAATTTCACGGTCTAGTGAGCATGTTAAGTTTTTGTGATTAGGTCAGTTTCTCAGTAACTACAAGTGGTAGCTCAATGATACTTAGTATATATGTTGGTCTTGGGTAGTTCATGACAGTCTGTCATATGGCTTTTGTCCTTGACCTATATTTCATGGTCAAATGAACATGTTAAGTTTTTATGCTTAGTTTAGTTTCTCAGTAACTATAAGTGATAGGTCAATGATATTTGGTATATAGATTGGTCTTGGGTAATACATGACAGTCTGCTATATGGCTTGCCTGTGACCTCAATTTCATGGTCCAATGAACATGTTCAGTTTTTTTGCTTAGTTTAGTTTCTCAGTAACTATAAGTGGTAGGTCAATGATATATGGTATGTAGCTTGGTCTTAGGAAGTACGTGACAGTTTGTCATATGGCTTTTGTGCTTGACCTCAATTTCACGGTCTAGTGAGCATGTTAAGTTTTTGTGATAAGGTCATTTTCTCAGTAACTATAAGTGGTAGGTCAATGATACTTGGTATATANTCAGTTTCAGTTTACTATAATGATGATACATTGTATGACGAATAAAAATTAAAGATCAACAATATATAAATTTCACATTTTTTTACATTCAAAACTACCAAAATCTTCGATGTGCAAAGCTTAAAGGTGTCATAACTTCAGATTATATACTGGAGAACGTGTTAGAATTTCGGGCGGACTGATGGAACTAAGTTTCTACCAGACCTGCTTCATATTTGGTGACAAAAGTGAGCAACTGTTTAGAGAGGATAAAAAGTGTTATGTGGTGTCATTCATCTTGAAGGTTGCACTTTTAATCCTCCATGTTTCATATTAAATTTCAGTTTGATATTAGAATAACAAAATATTGATAATGTGGGCGATACACGTTCAAGTACACGTTCATGTAGGTTCAAGTTAAGTTTTTGTGCTTAGTCTAGTTTCCCAGCAACTGTAAGTGGTAGGTCAATGATATGGTATGTAGGTTGGTTTTAGGTAGGACGTGACAGTCTGTCATATGGCTTTTGTCTTTGACCTCAATTTCACGGTCTAGCGAGCATGTAAATTTTTTATGATTAGGCCTTTTTCTCTGTAACTATAAGTGGTAGGTCAATGACATTTTGTATATATGTTGGTTTTGAGTAGTACATGACAGTCTGCTATATAGATTTTGTCTTTGACCTCAATTTCACGGTCCAGTGGTCATGTTAAGTTTCCTAGTATCTATTAATGTAAGGTCAATAATATTTGGTACGTGGGTTTGTCTTAGTTGGAAGGTGATAACCTGCTATTTTGTTTTAGTCCTTGACCTTATTTTCATGGTCTAATGAACATGTTTGGTTTCTCAGTATCTATTAGTGGCATGTCACTGATATTTGGCATTTTGGTTTTAGGTGATACATGACAGTCTGCTATATATTGCTTTTGTCAGTTAATCTAATTTCACAGTCTAGCGAACGTGTTAAGTTTTCTGATTTAGGCAGTTTAAGTTTTCACATCAATTTTGTGACCAAGTAGAGACATCTATTTGGGTCCACACTTGTTTTTTTTTTTAAAAAACCCTAGGAATTTTAAAATTTTCTAACCTAAGGGGCCCGGGTCCCCCGCACCCCTAAATCCGCCACTGGACTCATTTTTTTCCTTTTAATTTAAGACTCATAGATTTATGCATTTTGTCACACATTTGTATATAAAGGGAAAAATTGTCAATCGTCATTTCATTTTCAAAAAGTTTCATCCACTAATTTAGTTAATGGGTCAACTACCCCATTTTCTTTTTCGAATCAAAATTGAATTGTTATCAAATTTTAAAATGTTTGGTGCATAATGGTAGAATGTACTGAACATTCTGTGAGAGCTTCGTTGAATTTCACTATAAGTGGTCTAGGAGGAATGTACACCCCTATGGCGGACGGACAAACGAGCGGACGAATGACCGAACGAACGGACACCATGATTACTATATACCGCCATGTTAAAGTGGGGGAGGGATATAATAATTTATATGGAACAATCAACAATATTTCAGCACTTTGATAAATTTGATATTCATACAACGTGATACCGGTGCAGTTCCCTCGATCAAAAATTTTGATGAAATTTTTTGGTGAAAGAGTCGTGTTTCTGATCCTGCTCCGGTGGTGTTTTAATTTTAATTGTGCAGTTCAATGACATGTGGTTGCACTTTTATAGTAAGATATTTAACCACAATACTGTAAAATCGTATATATAATACTGCAGGATAATTATTTTTAGACATGTCTATTGATTTGTGGGAGAAATGTCGACTTTAGTAATTATTAGTCTGGTCACGTATTCCTCTGTAACAAAAATCTCGTCTGATAACATTGAAATAAGGTTAAAACAAATCAGTTATTTCGGGGAGTCTACAGTAAAGTACAACTGAACACCAATGGACCTAGCAGTCGACAAAAAGAGTGCCTAAGTGTTATTGTTGAAAAGGTGGTCCTAAATTCTTATTCTGGTGTATAAAACTTGATAAAAATTATGAAGAAAACCTTTTAAATGCAAGGTTAAGAAATCTCAGATACTCTCTGATAGATGTCAAAGGTTCTACGACTCGGGGGAAAAAACCTCGCCAGAAAAAATTATTTAAATCTTACACTGGGGTAGTTGTGATGTCTATATCTTGCAATATCATAAATCCTCGTCAAGATCACTGCACAAAATTCTGTAGAATTTGGGTTTATTTTATCCAGCCGCAGACAGCCAGTTAATATACTTGCTCTATTTTTTTATTGAATTAATTACTAGGAGTATCGATTTCACCTAGTATTTTATTTACACTAATAAACTTGGAATGATGATATAATTTTGGTTAAGTCGGCTAGTTCCTTATATAGATTTTTCATCAATATTATCGTTCGCCGTGCCATTATAGTCTTTCCTCTGTTCAGCTTACAGTACAATTTAAGCTTTTGAATGAACTTTCTAGTTTATGGCAGCCATAGCAAATAAACATAATATTGATAAATTCCTTTGCTGTTTGGTATTGTCTCCTAAGAAGCACTTCCTATAACATAACTTTCTCTAACCAATGGACTGCGATGTCTTCCTATCTGCAGCAAAGGATTTTAGTAGATTCTAGGGCCAAATTTCCATGGAAACTGGGATAAATTTTGTCCAGCTCAGGCAAACATATCTGAAATTGCACTCAATGAAACAAAAATGTTTCTTCATGGAGAATATTGAACAAAGCATTTGCATTATATTTCAGCGACACAGCCGCCTTCATAAATGTCACTAGATACAAAATAAACAATGTTACGTCACAGATAACGTTTATCTTGATCTTGATACTTTACACAGATTGTTAACAGAAATTTTAAATGTTGATGAATAGAAAAAGATAGAAATGCCAATATACAATTACTGTTTTAAATTAAGACCTTCCTGTTTTGTATTACATATTTTTATAAAAAGGGATTCTCTTGTTTGTCTATATGCTTGATTTTCTTTTCTACTGATTTCTATTCCTACATATTTGAAATTGTCAATTGAATGGCCAGGAGAATTAAAGTGAAAAGCAACTGGTTTGTCTTTAAATCTTTTTTTCCATTTAAACACTATTTACATAGACGGTACAGCCATAGGATCGCGTCTCGGGATGAACTATGCTAGTACATATATGGGAAATTGGGAAAGTGAGCTCTTACGACAAGCTAGTGAAAAACCGTTAGTCTACTTTAGATACGTTGACGATGTCTGGGGAATATGGGAACATGGTGAAGAGAAATTACAAGAATTTCAAAATCTTGCTTATTCACTTCACCCAAGGATCAAAGTTGAATTGAGACATTCTAGATGCAGTATTGAATTTTTAGACACTGAAACAAGCATAGAAAATGGTTTCATTAAAACAACATTATATGAAAAACCGACAGACAAACATATGTAGCTGCATAAACTTTTTGATCATCCTAAAACCGTAAAAAAATCTTTTCCTTATGGTCTTGGAGTTCGAGTTAAATGTATTTGGGAAAATGAGCAAGATTACTTAAAAGCAAGGACAAACATAAAATAATTCCAATTGCTATTGCAACGTCCAGTTTCATTGGTCAACGTCACGAACAACAACGAAGTTATTTTCTCGATAAATGTTTCTTGCCCATTAATACGCTCCGAGGAAAATAGTGCAGAATATGGTTACGTCAAATCCATTGAAAACATTGCTTTAATTTCAAAGGATTGGAATTATAAGAAATAAAAGTAATTTTGGAGGAGTTTATGGATGTGTGAACGCGGCCTTTCACTCACAAACTTGACATAAAGTCCTTCGGACTTTATTTAGTTTGTGAGTGAGTCGGCCGCGTTTACACATCGATAAACTCCTCCAAAATGACTTTTATTCCTATAATAACGTCTCAAGCGAAGGGGATACAATGAATGTATGTTAGAAGATCAATTAGCAAAGGTAGATATGTTAGACAGAGATGAGACACTCAAATACCGAAAAAAGTCTAAAAATATTAAACAAAAACGGTGTGCCACTTGTATTAACTTACAGCCGAGCATTGTCAGAAGTTGGGAAAATTCTGCGTAAACATCAACATATTTTGAAAAAATCTCCAAGGTTAAGAAAAATTTTCAACGAACAACCTCTCTATGCATTTCGTAGATACAAAAATCTAGCTGACATTGTTGTTCATGGAAAAACGGCCAAAGTTATGAAAGGCATTGATAAGAACCATCATAGTAAAAACAAAACAATAACTGGAAAATGCGGAAGGGATTGTGTTATTTGTGAGAGACGTTATACTGGAGAAGTTAAAACAAAATCTGGAACAATTATTAACAGTAATAGCAACATTCATTGTAGAACATCAAATGTCGTGTACGGAATTTATTGCTCTAAATGTAAATACATTGTGTATATGGGAGAAACCGAGACCATGGCTAAGACAAGAATGTAGAATCACTTAACCGATGTACGGAAAAAAAAGATTTTAAGACAAACCAGATGCTATTCACTTTAATTCTTCTGGCCATTCAATTGACAATTTCAAATATGTAGGAATAGAAATCAGTAGAAAAGAAATTCAAGCATATAGACAAACAAGAGAATCCCTTTTTATAAAAATATGTAATACAAAACAGGAAGGTCTTAATATAAAACAGTAACTGTATTTTGGTGTTTCTATCTTTTTCTATTCATCAGCATGTTTTGTTAACAATTTGTGTAAAGTATCAAGATCAAGATTAACATTATCTGTGACGTAACATTGTTTATTCTGTATCTAGTAACATTTTTGCTTTGCATCCGATGAAGGCGCTGTGTAGCTGAAATATAATGCAAATGCTTTGTTCAATGAAATTGCACTGATAAAACTGAAAACCAGTCATTTCATTCAAACCGACAAACAAACACTCCAGCCAATGTGGAAGATAGTTTTACATGATAAACTATTGGAAAAAACATTGCATGAAGCAAATTCAATCAAACTTTGAAGAAATGATGCGTTGGAGCCTCTAAACAACGACTGCCCATTTTATTCCACTCTGACTACAGAGATGGTCGACAACATCAAAATACCGAAGTTAATGTAAATTTAGTTTTTGTATATGCACATTTCGACAACTTATGTCTCTTCAGTGCTGATCAAATCAAAACACTTGGAGATCCTTAAACGGGAATGTATGTAAAAGCTGATAGCGAACAAATTACAAATATGATCTAGAAGGAAAGCCAAAATCAGGTAAGTACAGAGATATGCAAGAGGGAGATACTCTTTAGGCTTAAGTTTACAGATATTGCAAATTTTCAAATAAAATCGGTTTTCGGGCAAGCACCGAGGTACTGGCTACTGGGTTGGTGAATAGACGAATTTCCAATTAGATTTTATGAATGAATTGCCCCGATTGACCTGGATTCAATCAGAGTAAATTGCGTCACGTAACATTGTGACGTCCGAAAATCTATACTGTGACGTCAAAATTTTCCGGGAAAATTCACAAATTGGAAACTCGTCTCGGGGATTAACAGTCCTCCAGCAGAGACATCGGCATTGACCATACAATGGAAACATTTCACTATTTCCTGAAAATAATGAAGCAACGGAACCAACCCATGGATTATTCCCTTTTGTCGACTTCCATTAACTAGAACCTCCTATATACCCTCTACCGTGAGAGATTGGAACAACCTTGAAGTGTCTACAAGAAATGCGGAGACTTTAGGAAAATTTAAGGCTGCTATAAACCAAGGCCAACAACAAACTTATAAATTACCGAAACATTATCTCTATGGTCCAAGAAACCTCAATATTATTCTTACCCAACTACGTTGCGAAGCCTCATTTCTTAATTTTGATTTACACAAAGTTAGTAACCAGCCTCGTGTGGAGCCTTATGCGAAGACCATAAACATTTCTTCTTCGAATGTACTAAATATACAGAAATCAGAAATGATATTTTAAATAGTTTAAATTGGTTAAACAAACCTATTACATTACATATTTTAACGAAAGGCGATGCAGACTTGACCTATGAAGAAAACTAATATATTTCATTCTGTATACATATATATAAAAAAATCAAAAAGATTCCTAACAGTGTAACTTTCTTCGGCATTGTTCGTTTCAGTCACCTTCGCTTTTCGCTTTCCACATGCTATACTCGACCTTTCTCTTTTTTTTTCACCCTATTTTCTACCCTTATAGTTCAACATTCCTGCTATATGTATACCCCGTAAGAAATAGTTTATATAGAATATATATATATATATATTATGCATGCTATCTATGTATTTTTATTGTTATTGTGAATTATTGTACTTGGGAGAAGACTTCATAAGTGAGATTTCACTTGTGTCTTATCCTTTTTGTTATTATTTGAACAAATAAAATTATTATAAACTAACCCATGGAAAAATATATATATAATACAAAAATACCCAAGTTACATAATCAACAGCTGTACACGTGTTTCAAGGAGTAACCTCTCATCAGCAGCATTAAAATCAAATAATGTGGAAAACAACGGCAGTAGAATACCGAAGGAACAAGGGAAGCGATGACTACAAAAATCGAAGTCCAAAGACATGGCAAAAACGGTAACAGATAAAAACAAAGACAAAACAAGGACGTGAGACAGCTAAAATGCACGGAAATAAAAAGATAACATTAAGAACTAAGGCACTCGTGGTATGAACTCCCATGAAAACCGGGAGTGACATCCGGTGCTCCGAAAGGGTAAGCATGTCCTGCTCCGCTAGCGGCACACGTCACACTATCAGTGAGTCAAAATGTGTGAAAGAATGAAATCTGATTAAGAAGAACCTAGAAACTCTCCGGTATCAAAGTATCTATACTGAGCATCAGAAGAAACGCACCACTAGTTTCTTGGCGTCCAACTTCTGAAACATTTTAACTTCATTAATTCCTCGAATATATTCAAAAAAATCAGAAGCTGGAGAACAAACCAGTCGATTTTTGTAAAAACAAATTTAAAAATCAAGCAACAGCAGCAATTTGTATGGAAAGTGAACGAAACCAAAAGTCACAGATTTGCTATCCGTATAATGGTCTTGTTGTAAAATTTGTTGTACAGAGTTACCAAAATCAGTTATTCCTCTCTCTGTCTTAAAATAAGGAGCAACAAAGGTTAATTTTTTTTGTTTTTAAGTCATTTTTGCTTTTTTGGTGAAAAGGTGATTTTTGACATTAAGAATTCAAAAATCTTTCATTTTTTCAGAATTTTGTTAACGTGATTATGGAAACATTGCGTAAAAATTTCAACATGTTCTGAAAGGTATTTGAAGAGATATTGCCGTTCAAAATGAAGCGCGTTTCTTTTGATGTTCAGTATATATAAATTTTACACTAGCAATCCACACATGGATTGAAATTTAACAGATTGATGTGATGAACTGTGACACCATTTACGTTCAATATAAATAACGCCTAGTTGGACAATTCTTTTTCTCATCAATTTTCAATAAATATAAACAGTCAGCTATAAATTGTAAAAGACATTAAATTTTTTGAAAGCTGTTACACATTATTTTTAATTGAGGGCCAAAATGGATGAGCTTCGAGAAATAACGATAAACAATACTATTGCCTGGTTTAGCTAAGAGTTACTATTCCTACAAAACACTTGAGCAAAAAAACTTGATTTGATTCATTACATTGATATTTTCTTTTAGCTCCGATTCAGTTAATCGAAATCGTATAAAAGTGAAGACCACATCCAAGTGTTAATAAATAGTAACTTGGTCTGTGGGGTATCATTTGGTTAACAAAATGCATCTGAAGCAGAACCAATGGAACAGAAACAATTTATTGTACCCTTTGATGTCTTGTGAGCTCATCACACTCATTGTTAGACAAAATGGGTAACAGTCAGCAATATGAGTGGTACTTGTTTAAATTTTACGGCTGTAAAAATGGTTGCAGAATTATTTAAGTTCTTAAATTAGCTTTCCAGTAAATAGCAACCATGGCATATACTTATAATAAATTCGCCGTTTCAGAAACTAAAGCATTGTGGGTAGAGCGTACACCAAAATACGTTGATTGGTCAAGAACGTAAATAACGTCACGTCATTGGTCGAAAATCGATTGTTCGTACACCAAAATTTCAAATAAAATAACAGTACCCACAATTCCGTAGTTTCTGGAACGGCGAATTCTTGACACTTTTTGTCAAATAGTTTTATAAGGTGTATTAAAAACAACTACTTCTACAAGTATGTAAAAATTGGTTTGCATGCAATTTGCAACCACAAAGTATAAATTAAAGTGTTTAAAAAAGAATGCATGTGTTTTGGAAAAAAAATCATTTGTGAACACGTTTATTTACGGTCTAACCTGCACGCTTGATTTGGACTCTTCACTTTATTTAAAGTATATCACATTTAGCATTCATATACAGGAGCACTCTAGTACTAACGCAGATCAGAACAGAATCTGCAATTAAAAAAACATAAAATCTCATGACGGAATTCCTGCTTACATGCATCTTTACCATTGTTCTTGGTTCTTTACTCAGCAATTTTACAGACATATCAGTTTAACAGATTTGATGCTTTTAATATACAGATTATATCAGATATGGCTGTCTAATTTTAAAAAAATACATGTTCTCCCATTCATGATTCCTTTTCTGTTTTGTTGTTATCTATCCCAGAGGCACATATTAAAACAAAACACTTCCCGTAGCATAAGTTTTTATATCAAATAGACTGCCATGTTTTCTTATCTCAGGGACATGATTTAAGTACTCAATTTCCATTGAAACTGCGACAAATTTTGTCTAACCTAAGCAAAAAAAATCTGAAATTTCACAAATCAAAAGGAAAGCAGTCGCGATTAAAACTATGTGGATTATATTATACTGCAAAATTGGAAACATTCAGTTTGCCTGAAAACTACGGTTTTACGGTTTCTTAAAATAGAAATGCATTTGATTACCATTGTCCCATTGCTCTATTTATTACAATTCATTTTTTCACAATTAGCTCACCAGATAAAACAAGACGTGATCATGTCATCGCCGAACGCCCTTCATCTGTCGTCCGCCTGTCCGTTAGGATTACAAATTGTGGAGCAAATTTAACTACAGATTACTGGGATGATGTATAAAAGTTATTTTGCAAAAACTGCTCATTTGGTTCTGATTGGGTAAAATATATAAAAGCATATGATGTTCGCTATTTTTCTCATTTTGGCCGTTCTTTATGAATCTAATGGAGTTAATTATGAAAATATTTCTTGAGTAACAAAGGTTGTTCATTTCATTAAAACCTGACAACAAACACTGCTGCTAATGCAGAACATAGTCTAACATTAGAAACTTTTGAAAAAAAAAAACATATGATGCATTGGAAGTTTCGTATTATTCCGATCTATTTATAGACATGGCTGCAACTACAGAACTTAAATTATTATCTGAACATATGGGTAAACATAACGAGATATCTTTATATATCTCATAAAATGATAAAGCAAATAAATATAGATGCCACAATTGCATCGAGTGAGAAATATAGAATCCACAACAGCATCGAGTGAGAAACGACATTTCTCTGACTGTTTTCACATTTCCTGAAGAGTTGGAGAAATATGTTTCTCTTATGATGCACGCTTATTATCTATTCCTTGTAAGAATAGTTATTTGTGGTACATAACGAGACTTTGAAGCTGGAGTTAGATATGATTTTGTTGAATCGCTTTTACAGGAATTTCATTGGTCGGGCGCCAAGTAATAACACATCACGCGTGATGTGCTATTATTTTTTCGACATTTCTTTTGGACAACTTTGAAATCTCGTTGGCCGTCATTAACGTTACCTAGCAACGGTATTTTTATTTGAAACAAAAACAGCAGTTCGGCACTAAATATTATGAAAATCATAAGAGAAATAGTTTTAACAACTCGAAAGAACTGTATATCGCTGGATATCAACTCTCGTTATGTAATTTCAAATATAATAAACTTGCCAAAGGCTCGTTTATTATATTTTGAAATTACAAAACCCTAGTCGATATCCATCGATATACAATTCTTTCTCGTTATGAAAACTATAATTCTCCTCTCTAGAGAGAATGTTGTTCTCGGCTAGGGATTGGATGAAAATCAATTATGACATCAAATATGTTTGTCATTTTCCGACTTTACTATTGTGACGTCATGAAAAAAGGTGACCATGTTTGATGACGTCACGCTTTAAGAACATGTTTATTTCGGGTAATCAGAAAAAAGGGGGTTATGTTTTTGTCCAAAATCTTCATTAAATCATTAGAGAAATCAAATTCATAACCGTATCGAGTGAGAAACGACATTTCTACACTCTCGATAGTTAAATTTTCAAATATTTTAAAGTCGGCAAGCCTCGCGTCTAAAAATTTGAAAATTTAAGTATCTCTAGTGTAGAAATGTCGTTTCTAACTCGATGCTGTTGTGGATTCTATATTTCTACACTAGAGATAGTTAAATTTTCAAATTTTTAGACGCGAGGCTTGCCGAGCGTTTAAAAAATTTGAAAATTTAACTATCGAGAGTGTAGAAGAAATGTGGTTTGTCACGAGATGCGGTTTTTTAATTTGTTTCATTTATTATGATTTCAAGATTATTTTGGACGAAAAATGAGCCCCTTTTCTACTGATAATAAAAATGTGTTCTTTGAGTGAACCGTCATCAGGTATAGTCACCTTTGTTCGTTGTGTCACAATTGTAAAGTCGGAAAACGGCACACATATTTGACATAATAATTGAATGTCAACCAATCAGAGACCGAGAACAACTTTCTCTCTCTCGAGAGGAGAACGTATTTCTCACACTATTCAGGAAGCATTAAGACGGGATAGAAATTAGAGAAATACAGTTTTAACTAGAATGTCAATTGTTCCAAGAACAATTGATAAGTATTTTCCAAAGTTGCGTTATTATGTTCTCATTATTGATTGTCCTAACAAACTGGCTTATTCTTTTTTTTTTTTAATATAAAACTATCATTCACAAAAAAATGAGTTTTTGGTCTATCAACCCATAACAGTTGGTCTTATCATTTTGGACCCAAAGTTAGAAATGAAAAGAGATACACGTTTTCTTTGTCACATTCAATTAGCTATCTGTAACAGCTGTAGAGCTGCTTACAATTTGTAAGACAATTCTGATTCTAAAAACAGGTCGGATTCACAGGGTCAGTCTGATCAAAACCTGACAA
>MJUU01002949.1:148528-159391 GCA_002080025.1 Modiolus philippinarum | reverse complement strand
GTTTCTGCAATAAATAACAATACCAAAACTTGATGTAAATTTAGTTTCTGCAATAAATAACAATACCAAAACTTAATGTAAATTTAGTTTCTGCTATTTCGACAACTTATGCGTTTCATTGGAGATCAAATCAATAAAGCAAAATTTTCAAAAATTTTGATGTTACCATTGGTTTTGGGGTCATCACAGAAGTACTGACTACTGGATTTGGAAGATTGTTTAAATCTGTTACAGAAAAAGAACTAACCAAAAAGATTTACTAGTATATGAAAAGCCAAAATCAGCTAAGGACAGAGCTATGCATGATGGAAAAACATGTACTACTTAGAATTGAGATAAATTTTCGAAAATTTAGATGTTGCAAGATTCCAAATAAAATCAATTTAAGGTTATTACCGAAGTATTGACTACTAGGTTGGTGAAACGGAAACCAACTATTGAAAAAAATATATATTATATTGAATTTCATTTACAACTAGAGGTACAGAAGCCGGAGCCTAAACCGACTATATGCCCAAAAAACGTGTTTTAAATTGTTAGATAACCCATATCTGCCATTGAACTCTTCGAATTTATGTCTCAACAATTTATCAAAGAATATTCATTTTTGACATTTTCTTGCAAATTTTTTTTTGGCTTTTACCACACAGTTTTTTTATAATGAATAATTGATACACCATCTCTGTATGAGGTGCTTTAATTTCAAATATGATTATCTTTTACCTTGAAATTGACTTAAATCAACTTCAAGGTAATTCTGATTTTTATTTTGATAATTTTCGTCTGGGCTGCTTTTATAAAATAACATTGGATATTGATTTAATGTGTGGCATATTGGAATGTCACCAGAAGGCCAATAAGTTTTCTAAAATTGATTATGACCTTTGATGATTAGTTCACATTATTTTTTAGGATTAAGCATCTTGTTTGCAAATCACATAAATGACCATGTTTGGTGTCATGGCAACCACCTTATCCACCATGATCCCACAACATTTTTTGAAATTTTCAAAATATGAATTCTTGAAGATACATTTTAAAATCGATGCCCGTTGCCTTGGCAATTATACACCAATTATATAAAATAAAGCTCATTTTCACACCACTTAGGAAGGTTGTATAATTAGTATCGGGGAAATCTAAGACCATGCGTGTGTTCCAGACTTTCGATATGAATTACGCATAGTTGGACAATTTTTTCATAAATTTCAATAAATATAAATAGTAAGCTATAAATTGTAAAAACAATAAACGTTTGGAAAGCTGTTACAAATTATTTTTATTTGAGGGTCAAAATGGATGAATTTTGAGACATAACGAGAAACAATACTGGTACCTGGTTAAACTGATGATTATTTCTGTTATTACTTCTAAAGACACTTGAGCAAAAATACTTTATTTGATTCATTACATATCTTTCTTTTAGCTGCGATCCATTTATATGAAGTTAGAGATCGAGGTCATGTAAGTGAAGACCACTGCAAAGTGGTAATGAATTTGGTCTGAGCGGCATCACTTGGTTAACAAAATGCATCTAAAGAAGGACCTATTAAACATTGCCTTCTGTGAAGTCTTTTGAGCTCAACACACACATTATCAGACAAAATGGTTCACAATAATATTATCTGTATTTGTTTAAATTTTTGCTGCATAAAATTTGTTGTAGTTTAACTAAGCTTTTGAATGAGCTTTCCGGCTAATAGCAGACATTGCAAATAAAAAAATCTTGACAACTTCTTTGGCCAAATAGTTTCGTAAGGTGTATTAAAACATGCAACCACAAAGTTAAATTAAAGTGTTTCTATTCAGAATTTAATATAATAAAAGTTTATTCACACTTTTATTTACGGTCTAATAACCCAGACTTAACTAATCGATCAAATTAATGTTTGATCACTTATCAATAAAAATCGAATGGTACTGGTAGTCGATTGATTAGTATGACTAATCGAACATTTATCAATCAAACTCTCAGAGGAGTTGAATCGATGATTTTGATTAGAAATATGTTATCAATTAGTTGATGGACTGTCAGTCCCCGAAGGTATTCACCAACCCAGTATTCAGTGTTTTGGTGCTGACCCGAACACTGACTTTATTAAAATTTGCAGTATATAAAATTTTACAAAATGTTGTTTTAAATTAAGGAGTATCCCCCTCATGCATAGCTCTGTCCTTAGCTGAATTTTGGCTTTTCTATTTAGAGATCCTTTTGGGTATTTGCTCTCTTTCAGCTTTTAAACGTTTTCCGGTTAATGGACTTCCAAATGTTTTGGTTAGATCTGCACTGATGAGACATAGGTTGTGGAAATGCGCATATGCAGAAACTAAATTAACAGTAACTTGTTGTTCACTAACACAGCATTAACATCAGCCATCTGAATTGTTTTATTATATTTTGACTGACCGATCTACCCAACTGTTACTGATGGTACTAAACACTGTCTCAATTTACAGGAAAATTCAGTGATCATTTATCAATCCATGATTATCAATTTGATCGATTAGTTATGTCTGTAATAACCTTTACGCATGAGCAGAACTCTTCACTTTATTTAAACTATATCATTTAAGCAAGTTCGCTGCTCATGTTTATATATTTCTGTAAGATTACGGATTTCTTATGTTTTATCCACTGAAATGCTTAATTTTGGTTTGCCCGTTTACTGTTTACATCGCATTTTTTTTCAATATTATATTTTATACATTTTTTGAGCATTGTGATAAAATTTTATTCAATAACAAAATACCGAAGTTGTACAGAAATATTGTACAAGTTGGGCTGACATCCATACCTACTTTTCATTATTAGAGCCTACAATGTTTCTGCAACAGTTTGGAAAAAAGACATTTTGCTCAGAAATTCAAGCCTTTAGATTAACGTATTTCATACAATCCAAAACCAACATCAAGTGAAAAGAGTACAATAAGGTTGCAAACTTCACTATGCTTATTTTTTAAATATAAGCTTGCTTACTGCTAGTGATTCAGTTACATTTGCTCAGTTATGGTGATGTTAAATGTACTACATGTATAAATTTGTTTGAAAAATGAAGTTAGTTATGGTGATGTTAAATGTACTACATGTATAAATTTGTTTGAAAAATGAGGTTAATATGTCAGAATTCCCGATCAAATGAAGGTACCCACAACTTGTACAAGATACTGGTTCATGGCTAATTTGGGAACTGTGACAAAATGCACTTTAATTTTAAATTACGTCTACATTAATTAAATAAAAAAAAGTTTACTATGCAAGTATTTGTTTCTCTTCAATACAGATTAAACCAAACAATGGGAAATCCGTAAATCAAAATATGTGTAATGCTGATAGAGGAAAAATCGCCAAATTTATAGAGTGCCAAAATCAGCTAAAGACAGAGGTATATATGAAACAACGGCAGTAGAATACCGAAGGAACAAGGGAAGCGATGACTACAAAAATCGAAGTCCAAAGACATGGCAAAAACGGTAATAGATAAAAACAAAGACAAACAAGGACGTGAGACAGCTACAATGCACGGAAATAAAAAGATAACATTAAGAACTAAGGCACTCATAGTGTGAACTCCCATGAAAACCGAAAGTTTCAGGTGCTCCGGAAGGGGAAGCATGTCCTGCTCCACTAGGACATGAGGGAGAAAATGCTAAGCTTTAAACGAATTCTTATGATATTCTCTAAAATTGGTTGTCGGGAGCACAGAAGTAATGGCTTCTGGGTTGGTGAATATCCTCCGGGACTAACAGCACACTTCTAAATGGTTTTAAATATAAATGTGTAAGCAATAAATTGTTTAACATTAAACGTTTTGAAAGCTGTTACAAACTATTTTTATTTGAGGGTCAAAAATGGATGAACTTTGAGGATAACGAGAAACGATACAAGTGTCTCGTAAAACTGACGATTAGATCTGTAAAACTTCAACAAGATACTCCTCATCGATCGATGCGATCATTATCATCAATAGACGCGATTCCGATCAAGGAATTATTACTGTCATGAATTCAATAATGTTTACGACAGTAATAATGGTTTTTTTCCACAATCGCATGTATTGATTTGACTATCATAATAATCTCGTCGATTCGCACTTGGTCGATAGTGCTCTTGTATTTGATTTAATTCATTAGATCCCCGACCCCCTCGAATTCTGTTCCATCTTTATAAAGTTGGATATCGACGATGTGTAAGTAAATATCACTGCTATGTGGTACTGAATAGTATCTTGCAACTGGGTTAACAAAATGCTTTTGAAGTAGTACCTTATAAAAACAAACACTTAAATTCTTCTTCTAAGCTTATATTATTAAATACAATATGAGACACACTTGTTGTTCTCTAAATGCATTGATTCGTATTTATAGACAATAATATCAAAGACTTTTTATAGCTTACAAAAGTCACGAATACTACATGATTTCGATTATCATGGAAGCTGATTAATGTTAGATCCTCATACTCGAGATACATAGTTAAATCAAAATGAACAAATTACATGTGTATTTCTATAAATCGTTTATGACAATTTCAAATATTCAGTTAAAGTTTTTCTGTTTAATAAAAAAAAGAAGGCAACCTATAGCAAAAAATACCACCCCTTTTCCCCCAAGAATATTGCATTTAGGATTGAATTTTAAGGTTTCCTTTTCATTGCTGCTGAAAAAAACTCTGATTATTCGGATTTCGTTTGGTTTTATGCATTTTAAACATTTTTTGAAATTATGGATTTCCTTTGTTTGGGTTCCAGTGCCGCTGATGAGGAATTAATTTCCGAAATGGCCATACAGCTCATTATTAAAATTATTGCTGTTGGAGTTAACATATGTGTTATGGTCTCATATTCATTTACTCCATATGCTTTCGTAAAATATCTCATTCTAAGCAAAATGTTTTAGATCAAATAGAAATTGCTGATGACAAAACATAACTTACTTTTATGTCCGTGGGTTGTTTTATCTCTACCCAGGTCTTTTTATATTTTTTTGGTCATCAAGATGTTTGTTTTAACAAGTAATGAAGAGACGTAAGCATTAAGAACTAGAGGCTCTCAAGAGAATGTAGCTCACCTGGTCAAAAGCTAGCATATAGATAATAACCTCAATGATAAAGGGTTTTATGTTCTAGTGTAATAATAAACCTAGATGTAATATGGCCCACTGTGTCAGATGAGATCATCTTTGAATTTATTTCCCTTAGTGTCCTCTATTAAACTATGCATCCCGTTGGCGCCATCTTGGATCTTATGTGAACCTCCTGGACACATTTTTCAAAGTGGGCTATCAAAGGACCATTGATACCAAGTTTGGTTCAAATAGGAAAAGTAGATTCAGAGGAGAAGATCTTCAAATGTGTTTCCCTTAGTGTCCAATCTTACACTTAGTTCTCTTCTGGCAGCCATCTTGAATTTGACACGGACTTACCAGACACATTTTTCAATGACAGCCAATAAAGAACATCTGTTTCCAGGTTTGGCTCTAATTAGGCAAGTGTTTCAGAGGACATGATCTTTGAATGTGTTTTCCCATAGGGTCCAATTTCAAAGTTCCCCGCTGGTGACCGTTTAGAATCTGATGGGGACTTGCCAGACACATTTAAAAGGCGACCAACTAAGGTCAGTTGTGACTAAGTAAGGTTTCGATTGTACGAGTAGCCTTAGAGGACATGATCTTTAAATGTGTCTTTCCATAGGGGTCCAATATTAAACTAAGTGCCGCGCTGTAGGCCATCTTGGATCTGATGAGGACTTGCCAGACAAATTTTCAGGGGGACCAACCAAGGAAAGTTGTGAGAAGATCTTTAAATGTGTTTTCCCATAGTGTCCAATGTTAAACTATGTTGTCCGCTGGTAGCCATCTTGGATATGATTGGAACTGACCGGACACATGTTTCAAAGGGGACCAACCAAGCACAGTTTTGACAAAGTATGGTTCCAATTGGCCAGGTATTCTCAGAGGAGAAGATCTTTGAATGTGTTTTCCGATAGGGTCAAATGTTAAACTTAGTTCCCTGCTGGCGGCCATCTTGGATGAGATCCACAAATTTAATTATGAATATAAAATATAGTTTTTGACATACTAAACATTTTTGCTTTACATCTTGACCTCCATCTCAAATCATTTTTGAAATACAAGGCAAAATTTATAGAGTTACAAAACATTGACCAATTTAGGGCAATAACTCCTCTATACGTATTCAGATTTTCTTAAAAATTTCTAGGTCTTGATGTGCTAAACTTTTGTTACAATTTAAAGTTGACCTCTTTGTGTTAAGTTTTTTTTTAACAAAAATTAAAAAAAAATAAAATTTTGAAAATTTTGCAGAAAAGGGGCAATAACTCAGAGAAGGGTTTCGGATTTTCTTCAAAATTGCAGGGCAGGTAGATCTTGTCATGTGGATCACTTTTACCACAGTAAGATTTTTGATATTTGTAATGGTTTTTGAGCTATTTGCTCAAAATAGCAATTTCCCCCTATATGCTGTTTTTAGTAACAGTAGCCATGTTGTTTGGTCCTCGGACTGATCGAAAACAATTTTGAATCTAGATAACCTGGTAATGATTCAGGCCAAGTTTATTAAAATTGGCCTAGCGGTTTAAGGGGAGAAGATTTTTGAAAAAGTTTACGACGGACTGACGACGGACGAACGTGCTAAGTGATGGCAATAGCTCACATGGCCTTTCAGGACAGGTGAGCTTTAAAGGGCAATCGGATTGTTGAAAAGTAAAATTAACTCAATTTTTGTATTTTTGAATTGAAGGTTTTTGTTGGAAGGAGTGAACTGTTTGAAAGAGCTCTTCCGTCAAATTTACAGTAACCTTGTATTAAGGTATTTTGCACTTTTCCATAAAGCTTTGTTCCATTTTGCTCCAATAGACTGAAAGGGGCTTTCTAAAAAACCTATGTAGTCAGTTATTTTCTTTGAACAGAGTAGGTTACTTAATCACGAGGTCGAAAGAACTCAACAATACTGTTTATATAAATAATGAATTGACCTCCTCAATCTGGTGTAACCCTCTCAACGCAATGAAGCCCCTTAGTCGATAGGACTTAAGTATTACTGTAATAATGAATAAACATTATAAATTAGGTTTTTTATGCTTTCTTTACGCATAAAACCCCGAAGTCAAAAGGACTCGAGTATCACGGTATGTAATAAATAGAAATTCTGCTTTATGACCTGTCATATGACTGGGCAAATAATAAGAACGACGATAAGATTGTGGTGACGCAATGTCATGTCACTTAGTCATGTCCTGGTTGTTCTAACATTAGAAACAAAAAGGTTATAAATAGAAAAGTCATCATTTAACCCTCTGGGAAAATTTTGTCCTATTCCATGTTATGTATTGAGTCAAAGCGTCCGTTTGATAGTCATGTAGTTTACTAAGTGTCTAAGAGTCATGATTGTTTTGTACGAACTGAATACTTTCTGCTGTAGACGTTTGCACCATTGAGACTTGCCAAATGATTGAAGAAAGGTAGTTTAACTCGTATAATGAGTAGAAAGTTTGAGGACTGGTTGTCTAGGACACAAGAACACATGTCATTCACCAACCCAGTATCTAGCACTTTGGTGCTGTCCCGAAAACTGATTTCATGTGAATACTTGCAAAATCTAGATTTAAGAAAATTTTGTCAAACCTCTGTCCTTAGCTGATTTTAGCTTCCCTTTTAGATCCTATTGGTAATTTGTTCTCTTTCAGATTTTACACATATTTTGATTTATGGACTTCCAAATGTTTTGGTATGATCTGCACTGAAAAGACATAAGTTGTCGAAATGCGCATACGCAGAAACTAAATTCCCGGCAACCACGGTATTTTGTTATTCATTTGTATTTCCCCATACGTCAAAATTCTTCTGATTAAGTATAATACTTCTTTTGACGCATTGGTGTTGCCGTGTAAATGTTTTGGGTAAAATTACATTTTTATCTCGAAAGACAAAGAATGAAGCCCATTGCAAGCAAGGATTTTTCTTTTTCACTGAAATTGGTTCTTTGATTATATTATTTCAATCTCTGTTTCCATTAAATTAGTGAATAACTAAATACTGAAGTTACTGTGAATTTTAATTCTGCATATGCGCATTTCGACAACTTATGTCTCTTCAGTGCAGATAAAATATAAACGTTTGGAAGACCATAAACTCAAAGATGCTTAAAAACTGATAGAGAACAAACAACCAATATGCTCTAAATGTAAAGCCAAAATTAGCTAAGGACAGAGCTTTGTTTGAGGGAGATACTCCTTAGTTTTCAATAAAATTTACAAAAATTTTATATTATAGATATTTGTATAACATGCATAAATTTCAATATATCCTAACTGACATTACTAGAACATCACCAATAAAAAAAATCAAAATACTCATGTACATGCAATAACACTTTCGTTCAAAAAATTAGTGCGCATGATAATTTTAGAATCTATAAAATTCTTTATGAGTCACGGAGAATTACAATTCGAATAAGATTCACGTTTATGTATTATCGTGTGTTACGAAATACATTTCCGAAGTTGCGTAATACACAGTAAATTTCGTTATGCTGTACACGTGTTTCAAGGAGTAACCTCTCATCAGCAGCATAAGAATCAAATAATATGGAAAGCCATAATCCAAAAGTAGTCAAAACAAGATGTACTCGTTTCCAAAAATTAAATATCGAAATAGGAGACCAAATCCAGTACCAAGAAATTCAACTTCAAAGTTGAACTAGTCTTAGAAACCTATTTCTTAATGTTTACTGAAATATGTACTTCTTTGTCTATTCCTGATTGTCGTAACACCGGACCCTGCATGCCACCATTGAGTTTTTTTTATATTTATCTACCATGTTTGTAAGTAAGATGTAAATTGCTTTTTGCCTGCAAATACAAATTAATTGATCAAAGAGAAGAAATATAGTTTCCATAACGAGAACTAGTTGATTATGAAATTTCTCACATCGAGTTAAATAATTTTTGCAAATGTTTGAAAGCGAGGCTTGCCGAGCTCTTAAACATTTCAAAATTTATTTAACGAGATGTGAGAAATTTCATAATTAACGTGTTTAAGTTTTGGAAACTGTTTCTCTAATGACNGGATGAAAAACACCGAGGATTGTGTTACGAATAAATTTGGCGGGAAATCTCACGAAACTTGTTCTCCTCTCTAGAGAGGAGAACAAATGTTTCCACACCGTTCAGGAAGTGTGAAAACTGGATAGAAATTAGAGAAAATGAAATTATATATAGTAAGAAATAAAAAGAAATCGAAGTTACTTTTAATTTATTTTCTGCATATGCGCATTTCGACAACATATGTCTCATCAGTGCAGATCAAATCAAAACATTTGGAAGACCATCAACCGAAAAACATGTTAATGCCGATAGAGAACAAATAACCAAACAACGGCAGTAGAATACCGAAGGAACAAAGGAGGGAAATCCACAAAAATCGAAGTCCAAAGACATGGCCAAAACGAGAACACAGAAAACAATGGCGCCAGACACAAAACAGTGACGTTAGACAGACACAAAGCACGGAAATAGAAATCACAACATTCAAAAGGATCTAAACAGAAAAAAAACGATAAAGAAATTAAAAAAATCTTAAATAAATTTGGACGATCGATTATTTTTTAATTTATTTGTGATTTAACCTACATTCACAGTCGTGTGTCTCCTGCTGAAATTATATTAATGGAAGAAAAAAGGGTAGCTCTTAAATTAAAAATGATGTTCCGGAAAATTACTGAGGATCAAAGCTGATCTTAACTTACAAAAAGGCGGAATTGTAAAGGTCATTGGATTGAAAATTTTAATTGTTTGTAGAAAAGGTCGCTGTTATCGACATTGTCCTTTTTTTCTTTTTATCAGGTGAACCTGATTACAGCGTCATCAGCTGTAATGGGATGAACCAATTTCTTCATCTCATGTGTCCTTATATTCTCAGTCTAATGACTCATAAAACTCAGTCTTGTGCGAGTCAAATTTCATTTTCTTTAAGTAATCAACGCTTTAATGACTTTTTAAATGGGGGTAATAACAAAATTACCCAACAGAACGGTCAAGAGCCGAAGTCCATAAGACAAAAAGACAAATCAGGTTGAAACCACCAGTTGTCGGCCGCAATGGTCCTGACTTGGTACAGGAATTTCATAAGGAAACCGATGGACATGCTTATCCTCCGTAGCAACCGAGGATAGCACCGTTTTTTTTTTCTCTTTTTTTTTTTGTTTTATTTTTTTTCTTTTTTGGAAAGGGGGTGTTCAGACTGTTCAAACTCAAACTGCTAGCTATAGATAGTGCCTTGTCGACTTGTTTTCTTGGATATAGGGTTTGGGTGAAATTAATTAGATAAAAAAACACTTTTTAGAACAAGTGTTGATAATATCAAACCCATTTTTAAAAATCTTTCTAATTTCCCATCTCTCAAAATTCATCTTTCTTATTTTCCTTTTCTCGAAATGCATGTCAAATAATGGACAAATACGTTTTCAGAATCTTCAAGGGACAATAAATGTATTACCGCACTATGATAAGTGATGTAAACGTACCATGTCAAATAAAAAAAAAACAAAACAAAAAAACCCCAAAAACAACAAAAAAAAAAAAAAAACAAAACAAAAAAAAACAATAAAACAAAACAAAAACAAAAACAAAAACAAAACAAAACAATAAACAAAACAAAACAAACAAACAAAAAACACCACATAGACATTACTTTTGTTCTCTTTTTTAAAAAATATACTGGGATCATTATTTTTCAGAACATGGATAAATGGTTAAAAGTAGTTAGGTCATATTACGGGCTCTCGGCTCTAACTTTTTGAACGTCGGCCTCTTGGTTTCAACATAGGGGCTAAAGGTTCCAACATTA
>MJUU01002949.1:103701-131002 GCA_002080025.1 Modiolus philippinarum | reverse complement strand
CTTTTGATTTGCTTCCATACACAATTGAACGGAAGCAGAGTTTTGGTGCGTCATAAAACCGACTTAACACACCATTTCTTTTTAAATGCTTATACCAACTTCAGGACCCTCTGGTCGACAATTGCCCCGATTTTTTCCAAAACAAAAAAAAAAAAAAAACAAAAACAAAAACAAAAAAAGAAAAAAAAATCTCAACCACTAAGATGAAGTATAAAGGAGTACAATCTCATAATTTTGGGCTAACTGGTCCTTCAATTACGTACTTCTCTACTTCATGCAAATTCTAGATGGTTATTCTTGTTATGTGCTCTTGTCTGCCTTGAGGAGAAAATTAATGCCCGAAGTACCAGTACAAAACGGTAGGACTGCAATCATGGCCCACAAAACTTCCTAACTGCTAACAGATTTTACTGACGGAATCAATTCAATTCCAATGTGCCAAGACAAAACCCATATTCCTTATACGGAAGTCACGCCTTTGCCGTAATATATTTTTGTACTTAATCAAAGGTACACATGATTTATAAAATGACACAGATAATTGCATAAAGACGGACAATTTATTCTCTAATCTTTTTGTACTGTGTCGCTTTAATGTCAAGCAAGTGCTGGAAAGAAAAAAAATACGATAAAAATCGATTACCACAAATAGTTAGACAATACATAGAAAGTATACTATTCAGAATGGCAATTCTTGAAAAGGCTTTGGAATATCGCTGTATATTTTGATGTAACAGTAATCAAAAAGTGATACATAAGCTTTTTTAACCAAAGTAAGAACTGTATTATCAGTAATAAAAGAATAAATGCAAATGAGACAAATAGTCTCTGAGTACATGGTAACACCAAGCATTTTTGTTGTAATTCTTCATCGGTGTGTGGTGTCTTTGGTCTTCCGTCTTCTTGTGTTCTTGCTTTTGCCTTGTCTATGAACTTTGATTTATAGAATTTTGTGCTTTGTTCGATCGGTACTCTACTGCCGTTGTTTATCTTGGAGCCACCATGATGTCGTCAACAAGTAGTTTTACTCATACTTCATAGTTAGTTCAAGACAATCCATAGCATCGATTTGGGCGGAATTCGTTGTCGGACAACGCTACATCCATGTAAATTTACTCACATGGATGCGGGGTCATCAACAAAAAGAATTAAAGCGTTCTGTCAATCGCTTCATCTGTTCCAGGCAAAAAAACTAACGTACTTTTTCAATGATCTGCATGCAGCTCAAATATGTGTTCCACTTCTTCAACGGTTTTTATTATGCTTGGTATATACTGATACGTTTGTATGTTTTTGTTATATATTTTGTACGTTTTATATGTTTTCATTTTTAGGTCAACAGGGTAATTCTTAAAATAAGGAATATTTATATATTTTATTTTTTTCATATTTAACCAATATACAAATAGCTAATAAAAAGGTAATTTCTTGCTGAACCAGTCTAACAGTTTGACAACTCAATGTTTGAAAAAAAAACTGTATAATTGGTTGTACTATATACAAAACAAAACAAAATACTTAAGTTATTGATTCAAGCATTTATATAATAATTAAACAATAAATAAAAAACAACGGCAGTAAAATACCGAAGGAACAAGGGAAGTGGGATCACAAAAATCGAAGTCCAAAGGCATGGCAAAAACGGCAACAGAAAAAACAAAGACAAAACAAGGACTTGAAACAGCCTGAATGCACGGAAATAAAAAGTCTACATTAAGATCTAGAGCACTTATAGTATGAAATCCCATGAAAACCGGGAGAAACATCGGGTGCTCCGGAAGAGGAAGCATGGTGAATGAAAGGATAGGGAGTAAATTCACATGAGACAAAGTCTCTACAAATACATGGTAAAACAAAGCAAAGGAACAACGCTTTTATTGTTTTTCTTCATCTTGAAGTCACCATGAGGCCTTCAACAATGAGCTCCGCTCATACCTCATAGTAAGTTCAAGCCGGCCCCTAGCATCGGTTTGAGCGGAATTCTTTGCTTCTTGTCGACCAACTCTACATCCATATCCATCATATGTCCTTTTTTATAATTTTCATATTTTACAGACACTACAGACAGTACAAAACAATTACAAGACAAGACAATATGTATTGACAGGATATATACAAAAGGCTTAATTCTAAGATCAAAAGAGAAAAGATAATTTGCGTACAAGTGTGAAAACTGGATCTAACTTCACACTAGTACAACTAATCAGGACCAATATTATCTAATATTTTAGCCCATTTTTCATCATGTTTCAGTACATCTCCTGCAGCTAGTGCCCAATATTTCTTGTCTGCTTTTTAATTTAGCCTTTAGGAGGTGCATAGAAGGTAAATAATTGGCCCACTTGCAGCAATGGACAAAATATTTTCTAAATAACAGCAGAAAGTTTATGATCTCGAATGGAAATTCATCTAGATCTGTTATTAGCCTTGTGTTCTCTTCATTCAGTTGAATGGATATTTCAAATATTTCTTCTATCCATCTGGCCACTTGATTCCAGAATTCTTGGATTTTAGGACATTGCTCAATGTAATGTAAAATTGAACCTGAGCTACTTTACAAAAGTTACGTAGACTGGAATCTTTTATACCAATTTTAACCAAAAAAGTGTTTGTAGGCAATATTCTATGTAGTAATTTAAACTAAAAATTTAATAGTAATTTTTATACTAATACAGTTTCAAGTTGGATATTACTTTCCAATTCAGATTTCCACATAAATAATCCGTTGATATTGTCAAAATCTAATGCCGATTGCATGAACTCTTGATAAATTTCCTTTGAAAGGCTCTTTAAACTTCTGTAGTATTAGTTTCAAAGTTAACATTTTTGCTTTTAATTAATGATACGAGACCAAAGCATCGAAGGATATTAATCCTGCAGTTAAATTGGTTGTTCATCTCATCAATTGTTTTAAATTTGCCATTTTCCTTGACAAGATCACTTAGGTGCATGATACCATTATCTAGAAATTCTTTATAGAATAATGTTTTTCCTTCAATTTTAAGCAAAGAATTGAACCATATTATACTATCACCTTGTAAAGTTTCAATTTTCTGAGATTTTAATTCAAAAAGGTATTTCAATAAGTCTTTCCAAAATTTGTTCTCGAGAGGAACATTTTCAATATATTCTGGCTTTAAGTTACAATTGAATATGACGTCATTAGCTAGTATTGGAAATCTAAGTTGAACTATGCTTTACCAGGAACTCTCATATGAAGAATCTAATAGTTTTCATAGCCAATGGAATTTTACTGATTTACTATAAGCATATATATCTGGCACATTTAAACCCCCTTGTAATAGTCTTTGCTGGACCACAGCGCATGGAAGTTTAGGTGGTTTATTATCCCATAGAAAGTTGAAAATGACTATCAATTTTCTCCTGGATTAGGTAAAATAGACAACAGATATGTAATTTGTGGAATGATTAGACTTTTAATTATAGTCACTTTTCCAAATAAGGTCAATTTCCTTGTTCCAGGATTTCACAATATTTTTAATTTTTTGTTTCTTTTCTTCAAAGTTTAAAATTATAAGATCTTCAATATTTCCATTAGTAGGTAAAGTTATTCCCAAAACTTTAATTTTATCTAAAGTAATTTTCATTCCCGGTGAAAAGTTATGGGTATAAATTTATATTCGAGATCTTCCAAGTGGAGCTAGCTCTGATTTATTATAGTTTACTTTTAAACCACTGAAATGAGAAAAGTTGTCCAACATCTTTACTGTGTTTCTTATTGAGTTTTCACTTCCACCCAATAAGATATGTGTGTCATCTGCATATTGACATAATTTAAGTTTTTTTGTTTTAAATTTAAAACCTTTAATATCTTCAGACTTCCTGATTGAAATAGCTAAAATTTCAGCACATAAGAGAAAAAGGTAAGGAGCTATAGGGCAACCTTGGCGAACGGCACGTGAAACTTTAAAAAATCCGTAGACCATCCCGTATTCAAAACGCAACTAGTGATGTCATTAAAAAATAATTCTATCCATTGCTGAAATGATGGACCAAAGTTAAAGAAAATTAAACATTTCTTTAGAAAATTCCAGCTAATCGTATAAAAGGCTTTTTCAAAATCAATTGATAGAATAATGCATGGAAGATTCCCCTCCTCTGCTAGATCTATAACTTCCAGAAGACTTCTAATGTTATCTCCTATATATCGACCCTTCATAAATCCACATTGGTTTTCATTAATGATTTTTTAAAGTACAAGTTTGAGTCTGCAAGAAATATATTTTGCCATAATTTTATAGTCCACATTTAGAAGCAATATTGGTCTCAAATTTTTTAAATACCTTGTATCTTTGTCATTTTTTGGTAAAAGTGTAATTATGCTCTGTTTTTAGGGAACAGACATATTCTTATGTTCATAAGTGTAAGAATGAGAATTCATGACTAGTTCTTTGATATCATGCCAAAAATATTTATAGAATTCTATTGGTAGACCATCTGTCTCCGGTGATTTTCCATTTTTAAGGGTTTTTATAGCTTCAAAACATTCCTCCTCCGATATTTTTCCTTCGCATAGTTCTTTGTCATCTTCATCCAACTTTGGTATATCATTATTATTTATGAAAAACTGATCTACTAATTCTGGATCAAGATTTCTGTTGTTTCTCTCTTATTGTACAAAGAACTATGAAAATTTAATTGTTCATTTAAAACATCATTAAATTGTGATACCACTTGGCCATTTTCTTTAACAAGACTTTGTATGGATTTATTTATATAATTTCTCTTCTCAAGATTAAAAAAATATTTCGTATTTCGCTCTGCTTCATATATCCATTTTGCCTTAGATCTAATAACTGCTACCTCTGTTTTTTTTCTCAAAATATGATTTTAATTCATTTTTTATTATATTTGTATCAGTATTATTCATTGATTCATATATTGCTTCAAGACTATTCAATTCCTTTTCTAGGTTTTAATTTTTTTCGTTTTCAACTTTTTTGAGTTCTGAAGAATATTTAATTGACAAGCCTCTTATATCGGCTTTGATCAATTCCCATAATAGATTGGGATTAAGGATTTGTTTCCTATAACTTTTAACATTTTCTAATATTAACGTCTGAAGTTTTTCTTTAAAAGTACAATCCAGGAGCAGGGATGTGTTGAATTTATAAAAACCCTTCCCTCTTTTTAAGTTTTGTTTATCAATCTCTAGTGAAATAAATGAATGGTCACTCTTCAATCCATAACTGATATCTGTTTTCCTAGTGATATTACACAATCCAACAATCCAACAGATATCAAGAAGAAGACAAGTCTACAATGTACTGCAGGAGTTTTTTGTCTCCACGAGTATCTGAGGGGTGTTATATCCTCCAGATATCAACTAAATCATTACTATCAATAAATTGATGAAGTCTTTCTCTGTTTTTCTTATGTGTTAAAATATGTGACCCCCCCTTTTTTATCTATTTTTTCCATTACCATATTCCATTTCCCTCCTTATATAATAGGTAGATCATCAAACTGATTTAGTTTGTTACAGAAGTCTTCTAGAAGGTATAGTTAATCAGAATTTAGACCATCAAAATTTCCGAGGACGATATGTTTTTTATTAACAACAATAATACATATCAAATATCTCCCTTCATTATCTTTTATAAGGTTTTCTATCTTATATCCAAAATTTGTGTTTAATGAAATACCAACACCTTCACTGGCAGTGCTCTTATTTGAAAATAAACCTTCACCTTCCCAATCTTCTAGAAAATTTCTAACATTTTCATTAGAGGAATGCGTTTCTTGTAAAAAATATATGTTCATATTTTTGTCTTGCAGCCAATGAAAAATTTCTTTTCTATTTTTATCGTTTGCTAAGCCTTTAACGTTAAATGATCCAATACTTAAATCAACCATATTCAGAAAATGAGCTGAAGTCAAAAGTAAGGAAAATTTCAAACAAATTGGACATTAAAAAGAAATGATTTGCGAATGCGAAATAAATACATGTATGATATTCCGTCAATACATAACACAAAAATCAGAAAACGCACCAAAGATGCGAAAGCCGAGTTGCAAACATTTGTTATTTTCATAAGTACATCATCGGATAGGCAAATAGTTGTATATAAGCATACAAATTCTCTTATTTCAATCAGAGATTTATATTGGAACTTTTGAGGATGTTTGACTTTGTTCTAACTTGACTAAAAATTTGGCAGAGGTTATAATCTAGGTGATACATACTGCTGATAACTGCATGAAGTCAAAACATTCCAAGTCCCTTTCCAAAAAAAAGAAAAAAAATTGGGCAGGGGTTCCCCTTAAAATTAAGTTTTTTATTATTGCTGATATTGTATAGGTATGTATCAGAATCCTATTTTTTTCTAAAAATTTCTGTTTCTAGTTTGGTATATATGGCAACCAAAAGCTCCACTATCCATTGCAACTCATTTCAGACCACCTCTCAAAATGGGGCAGGGGTTCTCCTTATAATCCAGGTTACATATCATATTGCTGAAATCAAAACATTCCAAGTCCCCCTTTTAAAGTAAAGATTTGTCAGGGTTCCCCTTATAATCTAGTTTATACATATTTCTAAAATTGTGAAGAAAAATATGTAGCACAATACTGTTTTTCTCAGATTCAGTGTTCTGGTTAGGTTTCCATGGCAACTGAAAGCTCCACTATCCATTAAAACCAATTTCAGACCACCATTGAAAAAAAAAATTGTCCAGGGGTTCCCGTTACAATCTAGGTAATATGTATTGCTGAAATCAAAACATTCCGAACCCCCCCCCCCCTTTCGTAAAAAAGATGGTAGGGTTTCTCTTATAATCTAATTTATAATGCTACAGAAAATATGTAGCAGAACACTTTTTTTTAAAGATTCAATGTTCTTGTTTGGTTTCCATGGCAACTGAAAGCTCCACTATCCATTACAACCCATTTCAGACCACCATTAAAAAAAAATTGAGCAGGGGTTCCCCTTATAATTCAGGTAATATGTATAGCTGAAATCAATGATTTACAAAATGTATTTTTTTTTTCATCTAAGATTTTATTTCTACTGGACATTGCAAAGGAATTTTAGTGATATTGAATACTTCTTCAAATTAAATTAATTACTAGTACCTCCCTTAGTTTTATTACCTCCCTTTTTTTAATTTTGACTTTTCAATATATCCTTTTTTTACGTTATTGTTATCCAAAAAAGTGTGTTGGTGAATATAATAGGAACTTTGAAATGAATTCACATGTTAAAGCAATATAAAAACTACTTTTGTATGAACAATAAAACTTTTTTAAGCTTTTTTTGTTATCAAGTAATACCAAACCTGTGATTTTAGGCTTTATTGAAATGTTTAATTTTTGTTACATTTTTTGAAGTTATGACCTTGACCTTTGTCACACAAACCTCAAAATCGATAGGGTTCCTCCTCTGATCATAACTCATGTCTATGCAAAGTTTCATTTGGATGTGTAATGTGGTTCTGGAGATATTGTGTGCAAACGGATGTCAAATTTTTGTTCTATTTTTAGAAGTTGTGACCTTGACCTTTGTCGCACAAACCTCAAAATCAATAGGGATCTTTCTCTAATCATAACTCATGTCTGAGCAAAGTTTCATTTGGATATGACATATGGTTCTCAAGATATCATGCGGAAACAAAAAGTTGACACCCGGACGCCCAGACACCATTCATCAAATTATAAGCCGAGTTCGACTTCGTCGCAACTCGGCTAAAAATACACAACATATAAACAAAACATACAATTCTTTAAGGCCATAAGTGAACATATACACAATATATCCTGGACTAACCAGTGGAAAAAATAATTCAAAGCATAAAGTCATCACAATCATTATCATTTAAAAAAAAATTAAAAATTTTTTTAAAAAAGTGTGGATCCAAATTGATGACTCGCCCGTCCCTTCTTGGTCCCAAATTGATGTGAAAACTCAAACTGCCTAAATCAGACAACTTAACATCTTAACATGTTCGCTAGATTGTGAGATTAGATTAACAGACTAAAGCAATATATCACTAGCAGACTGTCATGTATCACCCAAATCCAATATGCCAAATATCAGTGACATACCACTGATAGATACTGAGAAACCAAACATGTTCACTAGACCGTGAAAATGAGGTCAAAGGCTAAAACAAAATACCAGGCTGTCATCTGTCCATCTAAGACAAACCCGCATACCAAATATTTTGAACTTACATTAATAGATACCGATGCACGTTATCAGTAAAGCGTATTTATTGACGGTCTTATTTAGCATGTTGAAATTATGCACTACTTTTGCGATTCTAATGCAATAAAATTTCCGCAAAATCTCGTCAACGTCTTTTGTGTTGAGAGCCGTCTGAACGAGACGTCAGTGCCTCATTTGAGGTGTTTTATTAAACGTTGGATACTATTTTACTTGTTTTTCAAATTCAACGAATAAGTTCATGCCATAAAATGATGAAATTTAATATTTAATTTTGTTTAGCCGATAGGTACGAGAAGCTCTGATTTTTATATTTTAAAAGACTATCAAATGGCATCACAGCGAGGGAACCTTCTCTGTTCGAAAATTGTAGTACAGTTTTGCCCAACTAGTTAAAAAAGGCAATACGCTAGCCAAGTCTTCCGTTATAAATATGACGTTCTTCCATTAAACAATCCTCGCCTTCATGTTGTATACTCAAATGAACTTGAAGTTAAAGAGACTGTGAATGCACTATCATCAGCATCATACCTGGACCTATACCCCTACTTTGACAACTCTGGACGTCTGAAAACAAAACTTTACGAGAATCGCGTTGGTTTCGACTTTCAAAAAGTAAACTTCCCGTTTTTGAGCAGCAATATTCCCACATCTCCGGCTTGGCGTCTACATTTCACAACGCATTCGCTTTTGTCGTGCCCGAAGTTAGTACAAAGATTTTGTAAACAGAGCGTAATCGATGTCTCGAAAACTTGTACATTGTATATATAAATGTATGTTCACTACTGATATTGTCACTAGAGAAGTTGTGAGGTCGTCGCAATGATTTACCAGACCGTTACAATGTCTCTAACTTACAGTTGAGAATAAATATATATATCTTTGAATAGATCCAGGGTTTATTACCGGATTGACAAACCCCAACTTTGACAAAACCGGACTTTTAACTGGCGATTTGACGGGTACAACGCTAGGATCAGATTATGCGCACTATTCCTGCTGATATTCATTTATCTAAGGACTTTTGTTTGTAAGTTATCTTTTGTCTTCGCCTGTGAACAAACTATGTTTGATGTTACAAAGTATTTTCTGAATATATCTTTGAATTGTTGCTGTTTTTGGTCCCTATCTATTATTTCAAGCGGCGGTTCTCTTCCGTACTTCCAATACTTTTTAGATACGATTCCGGTCATTCACATCCGTTTTTTATTGTTTGCCTAAGTTCCCAAACCGGCTTTTGCTTAACTTTGACGGTCCTTTAGGAAACACGCTGACCTGCATATAATGTGTAGTTTTTTTCTCCAAAAGATCTAAAATATAGAAAGTGGAATGAACATATCTAGAAGATATGCCAGTTGCTCAATATTGCTATACTATGAACTAGATGTTAATTGTTTAAATTCCTAATTACTTTGAACGGATTATTTCTTTTCTCTTTATTTTCCCTGAATTTGTTTACTTTTAAGCAGTATCAGCTCTTTATCAGAAAATCCAAAAAGTTTAAATGCAGTTGGGAAATTTACTCTTGATAATATGTAACTTTTTGCTATATACTTTATACTACTGAACAAAACAAACGATACACAGTTAATTTTGTAAATAATTTTGTATTTCGCAATTTAAAGTTTTTATTACGGTGTATTAATGCTTTCAACACCTAAACGCATTTGTTAGGACACTGAATCAGGTTAACAATTTGCCATCTTAAAAAGTGGAAAACAATTTCGATGCCCCATTCAATCCAAAATCACTATGGACAATGATTTAGCGCAGCCAGCCCGTCGCCCTTGATTTTTTTCCTTCGCAACTTATTTTTTTGTGAAAAGAAAATCAAAAGTAAAGACCATTGATTAATTAAGAAATAATTCATGGGCGCCGATGGTTTGTTGGAAATTTACATACGGGTGGCCATTATTGGTAAAATCAACGAAAATAATGGACATCCATATGTAAATCGACTACAAATCACCGGTGAACAGGAATTATTTCGATTCTAATATGATCTGGACGGACATATAGTGTACACGGTAATGAGAGCCACTACATAAGATTTTCTGACGTTTTTGTGAACAAAACTTTTTATGACGTCGTGTGTTTCAGCGTAAAGACTTTTTCACATCGCTCATAATGTTATTGGAGATTATCATATGGCTAGTCGTCATGGTTTCCATTGTCCTTATATTAAAACCTTAATTCTAATATGACGGCCTTCAATCGCTTTGTGTCTAAACTCGTGGTAAAAATAATAATTACAGAAGCAAATGACGGTACTTTCGATAACGTCATAGATAGTTTTACATCAGTTTTGGCAACGTCACAAACCAAATAATGGAGTAAAATGACGTTTCATCCGTGTGCACTAGGAGGAATTCTCCTAATCGGAACCTTGTGAGTGTCCTATTAGAATCGAAATAATTAACAGTAGCCATATATTTATATTATTTTTACCACGGGCTTGCACTTGATAGTGATATTTTACCACTCGCTGGTCGCTCCTGGTAAAATATTCGCCATAAAGTGCCAGCCCGTGGTAAAAATAATATAAATATATGGCTACTGTTTATTATTTCTTAAGGGGATACGATACAGAAAAGACCCTGAACTAAATTTTTCGTTAAATTTTGAAATAAAGTCATTTTGAATATGTTCTTTCCAAATCTGCAGAGAAAAATATACCTTCATGATTTCGTTTTCGAGATAATTGCGATTCAAAATTGCCCATTATCCAAAATAATACGTAAAAGTTTTACGTATTATTTTGGATAATGGGCAATTTTGAATCGCAATTATCTCGAAAACGAAATCATGTTGTATTTTTACAACAATATGTAAAATGTCATAACTTTTGAACGAATAAAGCTAATTGCTTCCGGTTTTTTGCTACAGTTTCCTGATATATTTCTAAAGAAGGTAAGTATGCATTTGTGGTTCGAAATTGACATTTATGTTCATATTTACAGAAAAAACGTTCATCTCTTGTAAGTAAAATTTCACATAGAAAAAAATTGTGAACTGATTTTTTCTTTATAATTCCAAGAGATCTCCGTGAAACATCACTCTTCCAAAATTCGCTTTGAAAAATGGGGGTCCATGTGCTTAATTTAAAGCTACAGAGAGAAAACTGGCATTTTTTATCGCTACAAATGAGCATTCCCGGTTTTGGCGCGAAATGGCGTTACATTATATTTTGCTTTGAAAAACGTCGTAAACTTATGTTTTCTCGCTTATTAGTGTTGCCAAAAATAGGACAGAATTTAATTTCATTAAACAGGAAATAAAAGACATCAAACAGAAAGAAAATTGATCCTGTGATTAATGATTACTTGCGTCTGAAGATATTCACAACAACTCGACCCTTCTAGTGACTTTGTGATGATTTCCCTTATGCCGCTGTTCAAGTGTATAGATCAATATAGAGTGACCAATTCCCTGGTTTCACCTATCGACCTTTGAGCTGCCAAGTTCCCTATTTCGTCATGAGCAATTCATATTTAACCACATTGATTTTATCACAGATGTATTTTACATGCTTTCACAGACAGTAACCTGTCCGCAATTCGCGAAGTCCGGTGATTTATGACGTCGCGCTCTAATCTGTGACGTCGCGAAAACAACATTCAAGATCCGGCGATGTTATTATCTGCCCTTGGTACTGTATCGTATCCCCTTAAGTAAACATGCTCATCGAATGATTAATCACGTCGCAACGTCAAGATCGAGTAACACGCGTTTTACACTGTAACGGTTGTTAAAAACGGAAAGTAGGTCTGAAGAATTCATAGCAATTGTGGTTTGAAGTCAGCCGGTTCGAAAATGTGATGGTTAAATGAAAATGGACATATTCTGACTAATTAAGTCTTGAAACAGAAATTCCGGATAATGACCTTTACCGTGACCAAAGATGGTTCATAGACTTTTTGGGGCATAATGTTTATTCTTAAGTGCACAAAATATATTATGTGTACGAATTATGGTTTTCTGCTAAAAAGTGAAATATTATTTTGATAAAATCTGTGTATCGTTTCTTTTGTTGAGTAGTATATATTTGTTCACACTATTTCATAAACCATTTCATATATGTATATGTGTATGTTGAATGCATTGTTATCTACAATCTTATCAATCATTTCTTTTCCTTTTATATGAAAAAGAAAGGAAATGGTGTAAATGTCAAGGAGACAACATCCCATATCCAGTTTAAAACGACCCAAAACAAAGCATCTAGGGGTCACCGTACGGTCTTCAACACAGTGAGGAACCTCACACCATATAGCAAGCCCTAAATGGCCCCAAAAAGGTAAAAAAGTGAATAAATCAATGGGAACAAACCACATCCAATAACCCAAATATCAAGAACCTAAAATTTTATGAGGAGACAAGGACACGCCAATGACCAACATATTCCTGACTTGGAACAGGCGCAAAAATTG
The DNA here is from genome assembly GCA_002080025.1 of Modiolus philippinarum. Classification (NCBI taxonomy): domain Eukaryota; kingdom Metazoa; phylum Mollusca; class Bivalvia; order Mytilida; family Modiolidae; genus Modiolus; species Modiolus philippinarum. The sequence continues at coordinate 118,387 of MJUU01002949.1, read as the reverse complement.
CGGTGGGTTTAAACTCGTTTTCTTGGATCCAAACCCTCCCCCTATGTGTGATGAATGGATAAAAAATAAATACACAAAAGACTCACAGTAAAAATCAAACTAGAAAAAGTCCAACTTACCAAGACGAGTACCCTTACAATGAAGTACATAAAACATGAAGACAATACACACAGGTACTGCCCGGACAAATGCTCGCAGTTACTGACAGCTAGCTAAGGACATAATTTCCGTTGACTATGATATCAAGCCTTGTTATATATGAAACTTCAATTGAGATACTTCTAAATAGATTTGGTATAACAACATCATCAATTATGAAAGAAGAACATGATATTGTGCAATGCCAAATACTGCCAATATGAGAAAATGTTTACATTTAGTTATGGTTTAAAGCATTTAGGAGGTGATCGATATTTTTGCCAACAAAAACCAGAAGTAAAGATTTAACAACAATGCTGTATTTATATCCTTTATGAATAAGTTTGTTCAACGGATTATTAAGTTTAGAAAGACAATTTTTGAATTCATACGCTTTGTAAATGATATTGCCATAGAAGTTTGGATGTGAAATGACCTGATGTATAAGAGCCCTGCATGTAGAACCAAATTTTCTCAATAAGTCAATGTATCTATAATAAAATTTAGAGAATGTTTTTATCAATTTATGATATCTAAACCCTTGATGCAGAAGTTTTTCAGTGAGACAAAGATTTCGGTCGTTGAAGTCAGAAACATCACTTACATACTCGGGCATATTGAACAAATTGTGAAATGTAGACCCTGTAAGAAGGGGCTAACGGAACATCGCCGTCGAGATGGGGAAAAGTAACTATAGGTAAGGAGAAATCATCCCTTTTATCATAAACCTTAGTGTTTAACTTTCCTTGATTTATTTATATATCAAGCTCAATCACTGCTGCTATTGAATTTATTTAAAGTAAGTTCTGCAGGATAAATTTCATCTGTAAATTTAGAAAATTCAAGATTATTTAATGCCAAAATAACGTCAAAGTATCTATATGTATTGTTAATTTTTTCCACTAAATGCTGTTTAGAAGGGTCTTTTTGAATTTTTGCCATGAATTGTGACTCGTAGCAATAAAGAAATAAATTTGCACATGGGGTGCACAGTTGGTACCCATAGGAATACCTATTTTTTGTATTTTGTAACTTTAATTTTAAGCACTGATTTTTTTTTTAAAATTCTGCTTCCCTTACAGCTAATTTTATGAATTTTTAAATCTATTTGCGTCACGTAGATTTTGCGCCCAACTTTGAGATTTTTTTTCATTAATTATCTGCCTTAGATTATTTTTGCCCCTTATTTTGAGACAATTTTATGAATTATAATTTGATACTTGTGCAAAGTTTTTAGGCATTTTTAATTGTTTTTTTTTGTTATTTTTTGTTATTTGTTTTTTTTTCATTATTTTTTGTGACGGCTGATATCGACCGTATATGTCTTTCTTAAAAGAAATGAAAATTCTTTAGTTCATAAGAAATTTTTCCAAAAAGCACATCCCTTATTTTTCACACTAACAGTTAACACCAGAATATCATTTGGGAGTTCCGAGAATATAGAGCACAATTGTAATCAGGGGCCTGTTTAAAGAAAGTATCCTAAGACCAATCTTATATATATATCTTAGGATGGTCTTAAGTCTAATTTTCGTCCTAAGTCATGTCTTAAGACCATCTTCAGCAGTAAGTAAATTTAAATTTAAATTAAAGTTAAGCGTCGCATTCTTGGTCTTAATATTTTTGATCAGAAAATCTTTGTTTTGAATATATAATCAACATGTATGATTGTTGAATAAATATGTTAGTTCCTTTCAATGACTCAATTCTAATTGTCCTTGGATTTCACTGTTAGCAGAATAAAATAGCAATCCACTTCTAGACATAATAATAGAACAAGATCGTGAGGAGTTGTCACACGTGAGTTGTCAGTTCTTATAGTACTATGGAGAATATTAACCCAATATTTATAATTAGTCTGACATAAACTGCTGTACTTGCAATAATTCATTCATCCGCGCAAGTTGACCCAGATTCTTCGTTATAAATTACAATCACGTGAGTTTTTCCCTGGCAGCTGATTTCCACTTGAATTAATTGAGCACTGAATACACCATTCTTTAATGTATGTATGACCTTGGTCTCGTAATTATAAAATCCCGACACAGTTGTTGTTCTATTTTTGTTCTATTTTTAGTAAATAATTGAGGGCAGATCAGAATAGTATGTGTGTCAGATAAATTGTTTCGTCAAGGTTAAAGTTGTATTTATTGTCAGTATGGAAGGTCACGTTTTTTTTCTTTTAAATATTGCAGTCAATTTAATTATTGTAAGCACCAGTGTCTATTGAATTCCATTCAAAATCGTGAAAAGATATTACCAAATACATGTTTATTGGTTTATTTGTAAACACTGGAAAGTTCCTGAAATCGAAACAAACATTCACTAAAACACCCAAATGAAATAAGACATAAAAAAAAAATTAAAGCTCGATGTTGAAAATGTAATAACATAGTCTATATCACTGCTTTGTAAAATCTGGTTTTTGTATTAAAATTTTGTGTTCAAAAAAGAGGTAATAATTGAACAATGTAAGAATATCACTGTTTTTTTTTTGTTTGTTTGTTTTTGTGTATGTGGTTTTTTTTTTGTTGTAAAATCTGATTTTTCTTTTAACCTTTAATGTACAATGAAAAAGATTCTCAGGATCTAATCTTAGACCTGTCTTACTGCGAAATATGGTACATGGATGAATATCTTCTTTTATATAGAGCCCCGGGATAGAGCCCATCTTCGGGCTGAGAAAAATAGTAAAACTTGTGATGAGCTATCATTTTGATTACAAATCACATTATGAAAAAAATCATACCAACTACTGTAAAATCATTTTGGGACTAAAACAGGCAGCAAGTAATTTTGCGTCTAATGCAGAGCTGGGTCGATTCCCCGCACTATTATCTTTTATTAAAACTCAAACAATGGTTTATTATTCCCGAATAAACACAAGAAATATAAATCCCCTCGTTACAGAAGCACTAAAAGTTAATAAAAACCTCATGGAGAAGGTATTTACTCTTGGTATACTTGCGTTAATATAAAACACATGTGGGTGGTGTTCTCGAAAGTATCCTAAAGGCTTAAGATTCGTCCTAAGACATATCTTATGACCAAGTTTAGGATGGACTTAGGATCATCTTACGACATTCTTAGCTATCTCAGACGCATCTTATGTTAGGACGTCCTAAACATATCTTAAGTGTAATATTTTTATTTTTATATTAAGTTTTTACAAAATGTAGATCAAAAATAAAAACATTTTATTGAATTGTTGATCAATTTTATCTACTTACACGTATGTAATGAAGCGTATGATTTCAAGTCTAAATGTAAAATATTACCGAAAAGGCATTTTAATTTACAGTTTGTTTTGAAATGACAACCATATGCATTTAATAGTAATAGTTTCGTGAACACTGAGTTCAAAGTTTAAAATCGTGCAAGCAAGGAAAGCAATTCCTATACATCCAAATTGGGGCAACTACGTAGCATACAAGTTGCTTGCTATTTCTTTTTAATGTTTTAATAAAACCAATTATGCTATACAATTCAGAAATATGTTTTATGGACTCGTATGTCAAACTATATAAAGCTCAAAATAGAGCAATTACGACTAATAATAATGTAGATATTTTAGCATTTGTTGATAAACTGTCTGCAGAGAAAGTTCAGTTAAATTTTATTGAATTTACAAGGCATATGAAGAAGTGCAGCAAATGTAACTGCTAGAGCAGAAATTGGAATGTTACTAATAGAATCATCAATAAAAACTCAAACTATTTTGTACTTTCAAGAGTAAACAGCGAAAACATAAACCCCATATTGAGTTAACAAAAATATTAGATATCAGTATAGAACTCTTTCATGGTATACCTGTGCCGAAATAGAAGGAAATAAAATAGATATGAATGAAATAACTTCATGTAAAACTTCAAAAAACATCAACAAATTTATGAATGAGTTTTAAAAAAAAAACATAACTAACTATTATAACAACCTAGTACAAGATAAAATTAATAGATTTACCATTAAAAATAAAAATTATTTATGTAAATATTTTTAAGATGAGGAAAACTACTATCTGTCTCAACCAAACAAAGAAAAAAAGAAATTTCATCACCAAATTTAGGTTAAGCCAAGATCAACTTTTGATTGAAAAAGAAGGATATCTGAAAACACCCAGAGAAGAAAGAAAATGTCTATTTTGTGACGTTCTTGACGATGAAAAACATTTATTTTTTGATTGTGGCAATAACAAAAATCTTAGAGATGATTTTATAAAATATTACGTAAATTTATATGACAACTTCAAAAATCTAAACTATATTGAAAAACTGAAAATAATTCTTAATCCTCCAAAACCAGATGATATACTAGTATTTAGAGTTGTTTCTTTTGTTAAACAGTCGTCTGTGCTGAGGAGAGGAGACTCTTAATTAATATCTATACTGCTCTATTTTAATTGAATATTACTAGTACATATGCTATATCAAAATGGTTAGCTTGTGCTGTATGTATTTGTTTCTTATTGTGCATTGCACATTGTATTTACTATAACCCTAATGGGTTTATGTCTGTCTTTTGCAAAATAAAGTTATTATAAGTTAATAACATATTTAATAAATAACTAAATACCGAAGTTACTGTGAATTTTATTTCTGCATATGTGCATTTCGACAACTTATGTCTCTTCAGTGCAGATAAAATCTAAATGTTTGGAAGACCATAAACTCAAAGATGTTTAAATAATTAAAATATTGATAACTATTCTAATATAAACAAATCATTTGCAAAAATAAAATATCCAATAAAAAGTCAGTTAAAAAAGACTGTTACAGAACAATATGTGAATAAACTGAAAGACAAACTATCTACGTTTACTGATGAATCAAAATTATTCTTATATAGTAAACTTAAATTAGATTGGTCCAGAAAAATATTTATTTTTCTGAATTGCCATGTTTTAAAAGTAGACAAATATTAACAAAATTTCGTTTAAGAGACCATAACCTGCAGATAGAAACTTCCCCCTCAGCAGAGACTTTGTAAGACATGTAAAGTTATTGAGAATGAAAACCATTTCCTTTTAAATTGTAAAATAAATGAACAAAATAGGACAAATTTTTTGAACTTATACATCAAAACTTCCCAAATTTTGAAACTTTTAAGCAGTTTCAAAAAAAAAAAAATAAATTCTATTCTAAGTCCAAACTCAACCCTTTTACCGGTAGTATGTACCTTTCTGAAACAATATGTTGAATTGATGTAGGGTCCACGCCAGTCAGAGAGTTATCTATCGTTAATTAATTGTTCATTTGTTTTGTGTTGTTTTGTGTTGTTTTGTATTGCTTTGAGAACCGAACCGTCAGTCAAAAGAACGAACAATCCATGGACAATTGCAACATCGCAAACTAAGAAACAAGGACACCACTTAATTGAGTACAGGACAAAAAAGAAAAAAGAAGACACACATACAGATGTACACCCAATAAAAACCATGGGTGATATCAGGTGTACCGGTAGAGAAAGCATCTCATCTCCTGCTTATAAGACAGCCGCCGTGTTGAACATGTCAACTCCGTAGTAGAAGTAAAGTGGTGGTGGTAGTAAAGTCAAATCCGATAGCGGAAAAAAAAAAACAAACTTTAGTTGTAGAGGGAAAGATCTGTTATCTGGGAAACAGATATTCCATAGCGTTCCACAAGATCGTTTCTTTCTTCTTACCAAATTCTATTGTTGATTAATATGTTCTGGCCCTTCGTATTTGCAATTTTGTTCACTGGACATAAAACTCTACTTAATCACTCAATCATTCTTCATACAAACATTTGTAATTAATTAGAATAGTACTCATCAGAAAAAGAGACCAAAACAAAAATCTTCTGACTTGAAAGACATTTCTATGTCCATTATTTTTCATGCTTTGCAAATAAACATTTTATTTCATTTCTATTGCATATTTCTACTGGGAAAATTAACACAATATTGGTGAAATAAAAGGCATGTTTAATCACATGATACAAATGTCCATGTATGTCCTTGCTATTGTGTAAGACGAGAAGTTGTGACTTGACGAATTAAAGTCGTCCTTTTATAAAAATAGATTGAGAACCCAAATATATTTACGTAACTATGTATACGACCTTGAATTATATATCTTACATAGTTGACCGAGAAATAAACATGTTATTTAATGAATCACAAGAAAATTTAATTGGGTTTAGGATTGGTAAAGTGAAAAAAAAATTGTAGACGTCAAATTCAAGGCCAGTTTAAAATTCAAGGCCAGTTTATAGTCATCTTCTTTTACTTTAATTTCGCCTTCAGGTCAAAAATTCGTGAATTACATTAAATAAACACTACAATTTGCCTAATACTAAATTTTTAATAAGTCTGTACAAGTGGACACCTAATCTGCAAATTTTTATTTTTTCTAGATTTCAAACCTAAAGTCATTTGTCCTCTAAATCTTTATAGAATCATAGCAAATAACCATTTTATGGAACTTTTTTTATTCAACACAACTGTTTTTTGTTTTTAAAATGGGTCATTTATAATCTGAATTATTACATTAAACATTACTGCGATATTTTGAATGTTTTGGGAATGAACATTATTTACGGGAAATTGAAGCTAGGCCGACGAAATATGACCTTAAAAGTGTGACGATTAATTATTGACATTACGAAGGAAAAATTACCAAATGACTATTACGCCTAGCCTAAACCTAAATTCACGGTTGCTTAGTAACAACCCTTAATTTCACGAAAAAAGCGATCAATACCAAAACTAGGCACTAAAATTAAAATGGATACTTATGATACTTATATAAGACAGACCAAATAATAAGATTTTTTTTCCAGTCAGTACCATGTCATAGTAGTCTCACTTAAAACGCGATCACTTGAAATGTTTAAAAGCAGTTTTGCTTGTTATAAATACTTTTCATATCAGCTTATGGTCTATTGCAACTTAAAACGTGGTAAGAAGGCAGGTTTTTCTAAGTTTTGGTTATACTGTTGGTATTGCAGGTTCGTTTTTAGGGACATCCGTGTAACCACAACCTATTTAATTTAAGTCAATAAACTAGTGCTATATATATACAGTGTATGAAGTAGTATGGAACTTCATCACCTAGATCGTCAAATTTGTCCTTTAAGTTTTGCTTGACATTTAAACCACAAAGACATTAATAATGTAAAACACTCGAATATTCTCTTTCAAATAAAATTTGATATTTCGGTTTTTTTTATCATATTATCAATTGAAACAGTATACCCGCAAAATTCATAACACTTCAAACAGTCTTCATGCAAAATATCGACTACATTAATACACACACATGTACATAATACATTTGTGATTAAAACAAACAAATATAATAAACATGTAAGGGAAAAACTAGAATTGTTTCAGCCAACTCATACTTTTGTCTCTCTGCATACATCCATTGTCAGTAATGACAGTAATTAATTTTTTTACCGGATATTTTAATGTTGTTTTATCAACCGTTTTCCAACATGTTTTAATTGACTATGTAGATGTTGTCGATATCAGGCGTGACTTTTATTCTGCTGATTGTCTTAGAGACCGATTTACAAATGTCACTGGCAACAAAATCGTTCAATTTTTAAAAGCAATCAATTTATTTAACAAGATTTAAATGGATTTATCTTGAAGTTCTAGTATTATAAAAGTTAAACTTACATTTCTCGTTATGATTTTTTTTTATTTACACTCTTGTTTTACTGTTTAAAGCTATAATGGTTTTATATTTATATTTTATATATTTATTTATTAAAATTGTTCAATATATTTAACAGTTCTCGCCACAATATAGCTGAAATATTGATGAAGTTAGCGTGAAACATCAATCAGTCAATCAATCAACCGTTTTCACTCTTAATTCATAAAATGTAGGGAATGGGAACATCTCTCAAAGGTTTTATACGAGCCATTTTACCCAGCCAGCTTATCACGAGTAGATGGAATGTATATTTGTTTGCGATGGAATTATTTATTTATAAATAAATAAAGGGCTTGGGACAACTCTGGAATGAGAGTATGTATAATCCAAACTATCTTATCATGAGCAGTTTTTGATCTTATATAAGTTCTGAAATCCCAAAGCGGTCGAAGAGCTAGATCAACCCTTTTTCTTGAAGTAAGTATCGTCAAAACCTTTTCAAAATAGTTTATGTCTTGAAATGATTCAGCTTTGGACCACCCCTTGGCCAGGGGTCTTTCGGTATAATATTTTTATACGACCGCAAAAAAATTTTGAGGTCGTATATTGGTATGGCACCATTGGTTTTGGTCAATATTCAAGTTACATTTGATCAATCCTTATGAAATTGTAAGACAATGTTTCTTTGTACAAAAGGAAGGCTTGGAATGATTTTGGTCATTTTAGACCCTCTCGTTTTTAAAAAAAAGGGGCCAAAAGGGTTAAATTGGGTGTTTTCACATACGTGGCTGTAGAATCTTTATTATTTATCGGATTTTGATGGGGTTTCTTTAAGTGTGCTCCTTAGAAAATTTTCAAATTGTCAACGGATTTCACGTGGCATGTACCGTTCATGAGATAAATGGGGCCCAAAAGGCGCAAATTTCAAAAATTTTAATTTTTTTATTTAAGTCCTATTTTGATGCATTTTTTTGCAATGGATTCCTTATGAAATTTTATTACAGGGCTGCACTATCAGATTTTTAATAACTTGTTTTCTTTCCAAGCTATGAGGGGCCAAACCCGGTCAGAATTGCAAACATGCAGATTACCTAAAAATTTTTATTTTTTATCTGATTTCAATGGGATTTTTTTCTTTAGATTCCTCTCATTGTAGGCTTTCAGCAATATATCAACAGATTTGCCGTAGCGCTTACTGTGTTTGACGTATAAGGGGTCAAAGGGGTCAAAATTGCTATTTTTAGAAACATGTGAAATCTTGATTTTACATCAGATTTTTATTGGAATTTTTTTCTTTGGATTCCTCTCACTGCAAGCATTCAGTATTGTGTCAACAGATTTGATGTAGCTCTTACCGTTTCCGAGCTATAAAGTGTCAAAGGGGCCAAAATTGCGATTATAAGAAATATGTAAGATCTTTATTTTTCATCAGATTTTGATGGGATGTTTTTCTTTGGATTCCTTTCATTGTAAGCTTTCATAAATATGCCAACATATTTGACATAGCTCTTACGGTTTCCGAGCTATAAGGGTCAAAAGAGCCAAGCTGCAATAATTTTTACTATGTCAAAAGATTTTGGGTAGCTCTTACCGTTTTTAGCTACAAAGGATCAAAGGGGCTGAGTTACAATTTTCAAAATATGTAAAAATCTTTTATTTTTCATTGGATTCTGATGGGCTTCGTTTCTTCTGATCCTCTTATCATATAGTTTTAGTAATATGTTGACCAGTTTGACACACCTCTTACCATTTTGAGATTTATAAGGAATTATTAGGGCTAATTTTCCATTTTTGTTAGTTTGTCTGCAGCTAAATACTGGGTCAAGCTGTTTATTGTGTCCATTCAATTACTGTATCAAGCTCTTTACTGTGTCCTCATTCATTTTGAATGACTTTGAATTACACTTGTTCAAATTTTAGTGTTCGACATACTGCGGTCTTATCATGCTGCGCTCGGCGTAGCCCTTTATTATCATGGGCTATTAGGATATGTCGATAGGAATCATGACTCTTTCCAAAATTATTTATAATTGGTTGGGGGCCACTACTCTGAAAATAAAGTATTTTTGGCCAATTGATTTTATGCATTGGTAATTAAATATATATTTCTTAGAGTTGGTGTTTTCAACTGTTGTACAATTTTTGAAGTTATGGAGGTACTTACCGGGGAGAAAGAGGGCGTCTGGTATGCGTCATGCAATTGATGTAATAATGAGAAATGCTGAGTAATGCTACAGACCCCAAAAGAAATATTCATTATTTGACCTTGATATTTAAAGTCAATGTCGCAGTGCCATAATTTCAAGACCCAGTGCATATGCATACTAAATTAGACATCAGAATATCATATTTGAATATGACAAGACAATTTTATCTGAACATCCAAGGTCAAGGCCATCAATTGACACCCAGCCAAACGTACCAAAAATCATTACACTAGGCCATCGACAAAAATTTCTATTGACTGAAAAATTCAAATGATTGACCTTGACATTCACGGTTATTATTATAGTTATATAATGTCTGGATGCAACATTCCACAAAGACCCAATGTATAAACATACAAAAAAAAGAAAAAAAAAGGAATACACTGCACCTCGAGACGAAAACTTACATAGAAGCAGGAAAAGAAGTTTCTTTTCGGTCTAAGACTGACATAAAAATCATATGAAATTTGTAAACAAGTTTTTTTTTTTTTAATTTCAAGGATACTTCAGATATGGCCTTTCCCAACAAACAGTGTACAACTGTATCTGGTACAATGTAAATTAATTGTCATTGTTTATTATAGTTCATATGTTCTGCATTTACTTCTACAGATCTGACATACCTACAAGTTAACATTTGAACTGTAGGCTTGAAATATGGGTCATCTTTTATATGCGAAGATTTTTTTATTCTAACACATGCAGTCGTATTGAACAAAGTATATTTTTTGTTACTTTTTTATGAAAATTTGGGAAATATCAAAATTATCGAACAGAGTTTTCAAGAGCCGAAGTCCATGAGACAAAAAAGACAAATCAGATAGAAAGTAGCGGAAAAATTGTTGACCGCAATGGTCCTGACTTGATACAGGCATATAAAACAATGTTGGGTTAAACCGGTTTTATGGCATGCCAAACCTCCCCTTCTATTACGATTGAGTCCGGTAGCAACTCAACAGCAACTATTTTTGAAAAATCGCGGACATTTAAAAAATGATTATCTCAGCACTAAGTAAAAAAAGAATCTTGAATCAGAATTCGGACAGAAACTTCAAATTTTCCACAAGGGACTGATATCTATTGAAGAACTTTTAAAATGGTCGTATGAATGTTTTGAAGAGTTGATTAATTAGGCGGTCACGGAGATAATTATGTCTAATGAGAAAGTCTGTATAAGTTGTGCTAGCTCTCGTGGAACGAATCAACTCAAACATACACTCCGCAAGCTTGAATATTACTGTCCATGTTTGGGAAATTGATACTTTTGAAATTGAAAGCGTCCTTTATGTCGTAAATTTAAGTATACTGATAACTAATATTGTATTTCATTACAATATGAAATATTTGTTAAAACTCTTAAAAAATTTACCCATACACAATAAGCAATTCATTCCAAAATCGGCACGAATTCTAAGTCAAACTTATATATGGGAAATATTCAGAATACTGAAATGATTTTGTTCTTTTTCCTATTTCCCTTAATTCCCTTCCCCTTTTCTTTTACAGCTCTGTTAATTCAAGACTCAAGCATCATGGATGACAATGAAGCCATATTTTTGAAAAATTTTAAATTTGAAAATGTTTCCACTTGTTGCCTTTCGATGGCAACTTATGCAATTTTTAACGCTGGAATTATACGCTGACATGGCTACATAAACCTTTATTTACAAGTTAAAACTTAATACCTTTTTTTAATTTCTCTTTCTAATAAAATCAATTCCTCAAAATTCCAAAATGCTAATAAGATGCAGTGCAGGCTGAAACAGAATATAGCATATTTTTAGATGGCTGTGTCCCGCAGCTAAATTGAACACTTAACTCTAGATTTGGTATTTCGAAACTGAAACCATGAGATCCAGTGTCATTGGTTTTTGTCTTTCTAGATTAACATTCATATTTTTTTATCCACTACTTTCTATGATAGAACACCTGACACACCTTTAACATAACATTTGACCTTTAAGTTGGAATAATGTGTCATCTGTTTATAATAGCACGCTGGTGAAGAGCATTTCTCAAAAGCCTGAAAAGTCTACAACATCTGCATAATGACATAATTTTGCCTGATGCTAGAGTTTGCATTGCAGTGTTAGATTATTTATTTTCTTGTATAACAATATTGGTCTCTGTTCAGGGGTGGACTGAATATTTATTTTCAAGTGTAACCAGGCAAGATTATTTATTTTCAACTTATCTGGGGCCAAGATATTTATTTACAAAATCTGCAAGCCCCCCTTCAGAATCAAATGGTCAAATGGTCGTCCCCTTAGTTTTCACGAAGCTCCGTAAACTTCCAACTCCTCCCTTACTAATTCGGATGAATGTTTAAACAGTCTACTATAAGAGGGTAGGAATGGGTGTACCCTTATGACGATTAATGGTAAAAAATTACACCAAATAACGTTAATGGTAAAATTCATGCCCTCACGATAAATTTGCCAAGTATTTCTACTTTTTTGACGAATGACGATGTTTTTCATCCAATTAACGATAACGCTACGAAATTCAAATAATTTCACGAATCACGCTAATTTTTTGACGATTAACGGTATAATTTTGACCAATTTGACGTTAACGATAGTTGAAAAGAGGCATTTGACGGTTGACGACAAAGGGCATTCATACCCTCCTATAATATCAAAAAATCAATGTCAAAAAGCTCATTATCGAAAATTGTCCTGCATAATTTGTCATCTTGGAAAATTCCGTATCGTTTTATTTTGTTCATTTCTTTATTATGTAAGGGGGCGGGGGCGTCTTTTGTGTTACAATTCATTAACTTCATTTTAATTGAAATTAAAATTTTGTTTTACTTCATTTATCATCCCCCAAAGAAAGCACACAAAAAAAAAAAGATACGCCGCTGTAGACTTTTATCTGGTATTACCAATCTCAACCCATGAGATATAGTGTAATCGTTTTGTGTTCCCAGATTAAAATTTATATTTTGTTTACTACATTCTATATAGAAATATCTTACATATCCACGATTTATTCTTCATTTGACATCTAAGCTGATATCGAGTGTCTTCCATATTTGAAATTATATCTATTCAAGGCTTGACAATAAGCTTCTTTTAGATGACTTGATTTTATCTTCCCTGAAGAGACATAAGTTGTCGAAATGGCCATATGCAGAAATCAAATTCACAGTACCTTCGTTATTTTGTCAGAGGTTTTTTAAAGCTAAATTCAACATTTTGTCTCACATCCCTCCAGAAATTTTAAGGCCGTCACCATGACGCCATTAAAAGATATGACACAGCAAAATTTCACGTTTCGCGGTTTTTTTTTACTTATAAACCCTGAATTGACTCACTGATTTTGTTACAGGTGCAAGACATGCTCACCATTCCTTCGTAACATAGGATGTAACTCCCGGTTTTCATGGTTTCACACTATTAGAGACTTAGTTGTTATTTCCGCGCCTTGTGAAGGTTTCATTTCTTTGTCTTTGTTTTTCTCTGTTTTCGATTTGAGATGTTTCTGGACTTTGCCTTTTGTAATAGCCACATTCATTGTTCCATCGGTTTTCTATTGTCAGTGTTTAAATCAATTTTAATATAATATTCAATGAATTATACAAATTATATATGGCACAAGGATTTTTTTCCAATTATCTTTTTTCAAGAGCCGGTTTTTTATTAATTATAAAACTTCAATATTACAGCCACATTTCTAAGTCAATAGCTTCAGCAAAGCTAAAGAAATATAAAAAGGCAAAATCTAACAGTAAAAAACATCTTTTTGGAGTATTCAAAACCTATGCCAGTGAACTTTTATCATCGTATTTTTTTTCCCTTTATTTGTCTACTCACTTCTTAGATTCAATCACCTATATGAAAACATTATTAAAATGCTTCATATTGAAACCTAGTAATTCGATGGCTAGTGTTGTCATTTTCGAAAACATAAGTCCCAGCAATGTTCACTTTCAAGTGAAATTTGATATTTTTCTTCAATGATATTAAACAACGACAGTAGAATACTATCATTCAAAACCTTATATTAGAAAAAATTAAAAGCAAAAAAGATGGATTCACTTCAATTCTTGTTCAATCATACACTGAACATTTTTATCCTGAACCGTCAGATTTTGTCTAGTCAAATTAAAATTCCATACCTATATATGACAGAGAAATCTGACATACCTACAAGTTTACTTCTGCCCTTTAAGGTTGCAGTGTGTGTCAATTCTAGTAAATACCAAATGCAGTGAAAGAATTGCTGTTCTGAAACTGGAAATTATAAAAAAAAATATAACAGGAAACACCTGAAATGGCCACAGTCACATGCAAAATCTATACAAAGGAACTGCACTATGAAAAAAAAAAGAGGCTCTCAAGAGCCTGTATCGCTCACCTGGGTCATGGCTGACACAATAAGTCAAAATTATCACAACTTTTAAGGTTCTCAATTTCAGATTTGTTTATTGACTGTTTAAGGGTCTCATTTTGAAGTTTGCTGATGTTATATGATCCCAAATTAAACTATGTTCCCCACAGGCAGCTATTTTTGATAGGGCATATACCAACTGTCACTTTTCTTGAAGACAATGTTAGGATCATTGTGCCTCACTTTGGTTCCAATTGGCATAGTATTTTCAGAGGAGATATTTAAATGATTTCCCATGGGGTCCAAGGTTAAACAATGTTCCCTGCTGACTGCCATCTTGGATGCTATGCGGACATGCCAGACACATTTTATGAAGGGGACC
>MJUU01002949.1:90222-102542 GCA_002080025.1 Modiolus philippinarum | reverse complement strand
TTTTGCTCTTGATTATGGAACAAATAATTATTTTTAATAAAGTGATAACAGGGAATTTCTCTTAAACTTAAAAGAGAAAAGTAAAATAAAGAAGATTTGAACACAGAATTTAAAGGGAAATAACTCATAACCATATGGCATTGGTGAAAAAGAGTCAATAACTACAACTAGGCAGTTGGATTTTTTTCAAAATTTCAGAGTATGTAGACCTTGATATGCTGAACATTTTTGCAATTTACACTTCACCTCTATCTGTTACAGTTTTTGGAATAAAAAATAAAAAAGGCTTAAATTTTGAAAATTTTACGGAAAAAGGGCTGTAACTCTGAGACGGGTTTTCCGATTTAATTCAAAATTGCAGGGCAGATAGATCTCGTCATTCTGAACAATTTTATTCCATTCAGATTTTTGATATCTGCAACGGTTTTTGAGTTATTTGCCAAAAACAGCAATTTACCCCTATGTTCTATTTTTAGTAACAGCAGCCATGTTGTTTGGTCCTCGAACTAACCGAACATATTTTTTAAACTACATACCCTGGTGAAGACCCAGGCCAAGTTTGGATTAAATTGGCCCAGTGGTTTCAGAGGAGAAGATTTTTGAAAAAAAGTTTACGACGGACGCCAAGTGATGGCAAAAGCTCACCCTGGCATAGCCAGGTGAGCTAAAAAAAAACGCAAAAGACAAAATAACTAACAATAGGAACTCGGGACAGTCGGGGTTGGTACCGGCAATAGCAGAAGCCTTCATTGTGTGCATAACGTAACAATTACATTTTAACATTGATTAGTTTGAATATTTTAATTCTCCCAAGACTTAAAGTCGGTTTACCATTGTCCGTCCGTTCGTTTGATCGTCAAAGTCGGTTTACCTCCCTTGTCCGTCCGTTCGTTTGTTTGCCAGTAGGAATAAAACCATGTTTTTATCTAGGGGCCACATGTGTCTTACAAACTCAATCGGATTTTACCTTGTGCGAGGCATGTCGTCCTCTAGTTTTATTCTTATATTGAATTACATATCCTACAAATATAAGTGAAGCTCTTTTTTGCACACCCTACCCCAACTTATTTTGTACAGAGGTATAACATTTCACTAGACTACATGTATAATTTAAAGATTTTAGTACCCTATATTAAGCGTAATCTTACAACATTTCAGGTTCTAATATTTTTGTGATTCTACACTTGGTATATGCCAGCACAAAAACGCAATCTTACACAGAATTCAAGACAAAAATCAAAATACATAATAAATACCCAAGTTGCATAAACAGTAAATTTCGTTATGCTGTACGCGTGTTGCAAGGAGTAACCTCTCATCAGCAGCAGCATTACTATTAAACAAATGGAAAGCCATAATCCAAAAGTAGTCTAAAAAGAAGTACTCGTTATCAAAAAAATTGAAATAGGAGTACAAATTCAGTACCAAGGACATCCACTGAGTGCCATTAAAGGAATGAAGCCTCTATTTTTAAGGGTTTAGAATTTTTATTAAAGCAATAAATTTCTTTAAAACAAAAGGGATTTTTTTCATGTCAGACAAATCTGACTATTGGGCTTGTGAATACCCTCAGGGACCTCTGGTCCACCAGCAGTGGACCAGAGCAAATTTTGAGCAAAATGTTGCCATTTTTGAAATTCTTACACGTGAAATTTAATTTGAACGTGCGTTTCCCGTTATTTCATTTGACCCAATCTGCACAAAAATAATAACAAATACGGAATATTTTGTGGAGCAAAAAGGTAGCCAAACTGATAATCGTTTTCCCCAGATAAACTGTATACACATAATATTACGAAACTGAAACGATGGCATCTAGTGTCATTACCAGATTATAATTCATATTTTATTTATTCACTTCTTTATATGACACAAAGATTTGACATACTTACAATTTCACATTTCACCTGAAAGCTTGAAATATTGGTCTTCCATATGTAGCAACAATTGCAAGAAAATAAATTCTATTTAAAATTCGTTAACTAAATCAAGTCCTTGCAAATTTAACAATGAAATGATTAAAAAATAATTAACAGTAGCCATATATTTATATTACTTTTACCACGGGCTGGCACTTTATGGCGAATATTTTACCCCGAGCGACCAGCAAGGGGTAAAATATCACCATAAAGTGCATGCCCGTGGTAAAAAATAATATAAATATATGGCTACTGTTAATTATTTCGATTCTAATAGGACACTCATAAGGTTCCGATTAGGAGAATTCCTCATAGTACACATGGATGAAACGCCATTTTACTCCGTTAGTTGGTTTGTGACGTTGCAAAAACTTATGTAAAACTATTTATGACGTTATCGAATGTACTGTCATTTGTTTATGACGTTACTCATAAATAAATATTATTTTTACCACGGGTGTGGACACAAAGCGATTGAAGGCCGTCATATTAGAATATGATATAAATGTACTTGAGACAAAGCCTCTACTATAAGTTGAAAAAACAAAGCAATGGAACAACGCCTTTATAGTTGTTCTTCATATTGAAGTCACCATCAGGCCTTCAACAACGAGCTTTGCTAATATCTCACAGTTAGTTTGAATCTCTCTTTACTTTTTCATGATCAACAATGAGATAAAATTAAGCTCAAATGATTGTCCCCCGATGAAGTCTTTTGCTTAATTTTCAATATTCAGTTAAATATTTCTTTTTTTTCAGTAGATTCAAACTATATTGACGAACTTGAACACATTGACAATGACTTACCAACCCGGCTTTTCATTGGAAGTGGGACGTATGATCCATGTGGAGCTGATCATGCTTACTCTTCCGGAGCACCCCATGATATTTATGTTTTACGTGGGGGTTCATACTACTAGGCCTTATTTTGGTGGTGTACGTGTTCATTCATGTTTCTTTTATTTATCTTTGTCCTGTTGTCTGTCTGCCATGTCTCTTGGGGTTTTAATTTTCTTTTCCCCTTCTATCTTCATGGGTTGTCAAATGTATACATTGACTACGAAAGGCAGGTGGAATATTTCTATATTTCAGATTGATCCTTTTGAAAGAAAGCATTGAGCTCATTAAAATTTATTCCTGTTGGAGTTAACATATGTGTAATGGTCTCATATTCATTTACTCCATATACTTTCGTAAAAAAAAATTCAGTAAATTCCTTTCCTCTTTCAGTTTTCTCCTCTATTTCTCATTTCTTCTTGTTTTTTTTTAATATTTTCATTTTTTTTAAAATCTTAAATCTAAAGCTTCATTTAAAAATGGAAGTTTCGTAAAGAACAAAAAACTTTCGATTATTTGAAAATACTTCAGTCGTTTCGAAATAGATGGTGTCATTTTCAAAAATCTAACATTAGTTACGATATTTAGCTATCAGGTAAAACAATAATTGGGTTTCCCTTGATTTTATCAGTTTACCAATTAATCCCAGAGAACAGAATTTATTATTAGGAAAATAAGACCTATTATTAACTTATATTTACATTTATTAATATGCGGCATTTTAAACTATTTTCATGAAAATTTTAACGTCGGGTGGAACAGTTAACTGTTTACCAATTTCCGGCCGAACTGTTCCATGCGCAAAAGAATTGCGCAGTGCGACGTCATTCAACTTCTACACGTGTACCCTTTTTACAGGCAAGATTTTTTTTTGTTTATATAAGATTGTTTTTTTTTATTGTTTATATAAGTTAATAAAACAGTTATTTCACGTCCCGTTTCAGGAAACAGCAAAACTATTATCCCTCGTTGATGGAAATGACTTGCAAACTATTGCCTTCGGCCTTCGGCCTCAGGCAACAGTTCGCAAGTCATTTCCATCACCTCGGGACAATAGTTATTGCTGTTTCCTTCAAGGGCATGAAATAACTGTATACTAAGAAAGCCGTTCCCTACGTATATTGCATAACTCTTTTTTTTTGGGATAAGAAATTGAAACCTTGGGATCTGGTATCATTGATTTTGTCTCACTTTTCACATTATATATGACTTGTTTGAAAGAAAGATCTGACTTACGACCAACTTTACAGATGACCTTTAACCGAAATTATGTGTCAGTCGTATATAACAGTACTTTCGGTTCAAACTAGGAAATGTTGTTGTATTTTTGGATCTGGACGGACATAATGTCTCCAATTTTTTTACGGAGACTTATGGATAAGACGGGTCAAAAAGGAACTACAGAAAATAAGCTATAGGAAGTGATTACTTGAATTAAAAAAATTAAAGGTTACGTGGTTGTTAGGTAGAATTCGAAAACAAACCTAGTCTAAAAAGTTTCAATGTATTTGCCAAATATGGAATCTGAATTAAAATTTGATTTTTCAATGCACAAAATGTTTATTTTAATTGAAACATGTTCAGTAGCTGTGCTGTTATCGCTTGACCTCCAAACTATGAATACTCATTGAAATTTGAATCAATAATTTGTTCAATCCTTTATGATATGCAATGAAGGGATATGGAGTAAATGCACATAAGACAAAGTCTCTACAAATGCATGGTAAAAACAAAGCAATGGAAAAACGCTTTTTGTTGTTCTCCATCTATATTCACCATGTAACGTTTCTGAAACATTACTGTAAATGGTGACAGGTAGATCGATCCTAATAAAAATATCAGACAGAATTTCTTTATTTTAAGATATTTTGTAGATCTTAGTCCATTTTTTCAAAAAATAAAATACAAATGATATGTCACCGATCATCTTTTCCTGTTATCATGCTTTGAAAATCGGGCCAAATTCAGTATTTTTCAGAAATATTTACAAAGAATATATAGGAAAATGTGAGAACATAATTATTATTAAGCTTTTATGTGAAATAAATATCAGAAAGATTTTAATTTTTTTTTTTGATATTTCAGAGATATATACTTCAGCTATCTATTATGACATCACAATGAACAGGCCAAATAAGGAATATTCCGGCTTGAAATTCAAGTCAATTCCGCATCCGACTCGTGTTTCGCAAATGCGCCAATCGAATGCGCCTTGTATTAGTGTCGATCTACCTTAAATAAGATGCTCACATGAGCCTGTATCGCTCATCTATATATAGCTTTGAGGGAGGTAATTACAGAATTGTCAAGAGCCGAAACCAAAAGACAAATAGACAAAGTAGATTAAAAAATGATGTTTTAAACCGATTTTATTGGGCGCTTAACTTTCCCTTTCATTGCAGTAGTGTCTGGTAGAAAATCGATAGCAAAGGCTTTCGAAAGGTGGTAGATAATAGACGAGTTTCCAATTGGTGAATTTTCCCGGAAAATTTTGACTTAACATTGTAGATTTTTGGACGTCACAATGTTACGTGACGCAATTTACTCCGATTGACCCCAGGTCAATAGGAGCAATTCATTCGTAAAATGAAATTGAAATTGGTCTATTAAAAAAGACATGTTCCTTCCATTACAAAGTATCTTCAATCACAGTTCGGATCAAAACTTCATTTTGTTTCTTCACATGAGACACGTATCTGTCAAAGGACGTTTTTAATAATCGTATGAGATCCGGCTATGAGATGGATACTTTAATTCCCTGATTGATAAGGCGGTCACGGAGATAACTTTACATAATAAAAAGTCCGAATTGGTACTCGCTTTCGCGTAGCGAATCAGCTGTGATACTATACATTCCGTAAGTAGAAGTAGGAATATTACTCTGCATGTTGTGAAATTAATAATTTTAGATTAAAGTCGTCCAAATTGTCGTACATTTTAGTACCGCGATGATTTTTCAAAAAGGAAAAAAAAGGTTTTTTTTCCTGATTATGACTCGATATAATCTGGTTTATTTTTCTACTTTCCAAGTGAGGAACATGTATGTGCTTTTTGGCATTCTATTTTTGTAAATTGTAATGTTAATAATAATATTTCACTTGATACTTATATACATGTTTAGAATTTATTATTATATATATATATTCACATTTATCACATTGGCTGTAGGGGGAAGGTTTGGGCCCAATAAAACTAGTTTAACCCCGCCGCAGCAGGTTTGCGCCTGTCCTAAGTCAGGAAATTTATTAAGCCTTCGTGTGTCTTTTCTGTTTATGTATTCTGGTATATGTATGAAATCATTATGCTACACTCCTCACAGGAAGGGATCTTGGTGGAAACTGTATACTGAGGGTACATAATTATATTTGCCGTTTGTTAATGGGTCTGGAGCTGGTATGTCAGTTAATGGCTAGTCCGTATGTTTAGTTCTTTCAGCTTAATTTTTCACTGTTGACTCAGTCCTACGTTGCTAACTGAATTTTACTGTTGTTACTATTTTTTTTTATCACATTGGCTAGTGGGAAGGTTTGGGCCCGATAGAACTAGCTTAACCCCGCCGCAGCAGGTTTGCGCCTGTCCTAAGTCAGCAAATTTATTAAGCCTTTGTGTGTCTTGTCTTTTTTCTAGTTAATTTACTTTATGTCTGTAGGAGTCTAGGATGATGTTTATTTCGCTGAACTTGAATACTCTTTATTCAGGGGCCGACTCCAACCTACAGTTGGGTGTGGGGTTTTCTCACCGTTCATTGAAGATCTTATGGTGGCTTTGAGTTGTTATTACTCCCCTTTGGGTCGTTGTCTCTTTGACACATTCCCCGTTTCCCTTCCTTTCTCTCTCTCTCTCTCTCTCTCTCTCTCTCTATATATATATATATATATATATATACATATGCATTGGCTAATTAAAAAGTAGATTGAAAGACAACTGGTTTTAGTTTATAAGATTTCTTTCTCCCCTCTTGGGCAGCTTATGTTTTACTGCTTGTTGCCTGTTTCGAACGGTGTTTTTCATTCGACTACATGGTCACGACTTTCAAGTCTTATTTGGTTCTGTAGTGATATACTTGAAAGATGCACCTTGGGAAGTTGAAATTTGATTCAGATTTATATTCAGGTACAATCAGACACGAAGAAACCACGTCCCCCTTAGGTGACCAAGCGTAAGTTTAATTTATGCGTCCATTCGGTTTTGAAATTGATCTCGCGGAGGCGCACAAATGATCGGCTTTTTCTGCTGGAACAATAATACATTTTCAATATAAGGTTTACGAAACTTCCATTACCACCTTGGTATTGAAGATGTAAGCATCCTTTCTACTCATTTAACAGTTTTTGTTTCTTTTTTGAAATATGAACATATATCTGTGACCAATATTCAAGCATGGTACCTGACACAACTGCCTCACGCCTAGCCCACTTGCTGGCTTTGATTGTCGATTGATGGCTTTGATTGTTGATTGATTGAGGAATACACATTATAATTATGGAATTTTATAAATTTTCAAATATTTAGAGCTCTGCAAGCCCATCTTCTTAAAACGCTGAAAGTTATTTCACTCGGAGTGAGAAAATTCATGCATAATAAGTTTTTCTATTACATAAAATGGAAGAAAAAGACCAGCTAGTGAAATCTCAAAGAATGTTCACAATTTTATCTACTGAAAACCAACATTCTTTTCAAATTTAAATGAATTCTGAGGTATGTTCTGTAAAATATATCTTAGTTAAACTATTTTCCACATGTCTTTCCTCATCAATATTGAAATCTAACAGGAAACGGAAATTAAGTTCATGTTTGGTTTCTGCATTTTGCATATTTAAATCTTGAAGCAAGCTTTATCGCACAATTAAATTTGAGTAATTAAAGTTGAAATTCAAATAAAGATTAGATGTCATTTGCATTTTCGCTCAGAATGTGAGTCAAACTGTCGGAAAATCAAATTTTGTCATGCAGAATCTTTTCGTTACGCATACCTAAAGCTCATGTACTTTAAAAGATTTGAAAACAATATTCCAAATAATATTTAATTAGGTAATCATGTGATGCAGGGTGCAGTCGAATGTTATTAACCAGTCAGTCACAAAATGTGAGATGGAATAGTATTTTGTACTAGTAACTAATGAAAATGACCTTGCCGGAGATAGAAAATAGCTAAGGAATAGGAAATCAACCATAGGAAAAATGATTTAATCATGCTTGCCATGAATTGTTGTTTTAAGTTACTATCTTACAATACTTCCATTGATGGTTTAAAGTGCTCTGCCAATGTATCAGTCTATTGGGATGTTGAAATAGTTGAAGGTTAAAGTTTTGGAAATATGCTATGGTGAATGTGTTTATTTCAAATGATCAAGCAAAGGCTTTAACGCTGAATTTAATATTTTTATCTAAAATGGGTCAAGTCATTATAAATGCCTAATGTGTTGGTTTTTATATACAAAATATGGACCAAATCTTCGGAAGAAAGAGGTTTAAAAAAGTGGGATTAAGGCTATTTTTGACATACAATTTTTTGTAAATTTTGTTGAAAACTACAATAAACTGCGTTCAAGTTTAGCGTTGACACGTTTGGCACAAACACGTAAACAAATTATTCACGTGCTCAATAAAACTCTTTCGAAGTTGTTACAATCATTTTCATTGGTAGCAAAATATGTATACAACCAATCGTGTTTTCTGACCATCGCAATGACCAAATAAGGAAATGGAATTTACGTTTTACTACCAATAGAAAAAACAATAGCACGTGAAATACTACCATATAAATTAATCAAAACAAATTGAAGAATAGTGGTAAAAAAATTGCTAGAAAGAGAATCAACTGATATATATTGGCTGATTCATGGTTTGGAGGGTAAATCCCCTTTTTATTCATTTCTTGCAGAAATTAGGCAAAATTTCTTCTTCTTGAAATCAGTTGCAACAACCACTTTTTATTCTGGAACTGCCAATTGAATTAGAGTCTCATATGTAATATTGAAAAAATAATCCTACATTGGTGTGATTCAGGTGCTTGAATTTTGTTGATAAAATATGCGGTTGAAAAAGTTTTTTAAATAAAATATTTACTCAGAAAAAGATGAATATCATTATCTGAGTAAGAGACGGGAGTTCTAGGGTTTTGAACCTCCCCCTTTTTGGATCCCTCAATCTCGTGCAGAATTTAGGCAAATATTTAAAAAAAAATCGACTAGAACTCCCCCCTTTTTCCGGAACCCTATTGAGACCGACTTTTCGAAGGTTGGGTCTGCCGGTGAATATTCGATATGGTATAGCTTAAATATTTAAATATTCTGCATGACTGTAAATTCCAACTAGATCCTGTAGTTTGTTTTGAGACATAGCTTTTATTAGCATCCTACGCGTACGCCAAAGAATTGTATTTTAATAAGATTGCAATTCCAGGATATCAAAAAAGTATAAAATTTTAAGGAAGCAGTTTTCAGCGGGATTCTGATCTGGGGAATATGTTGGTGGATAGGCATATTCTACTCTTCTCTCCCCCCCCCCCAACTATAATAAAAAAAATAATAAAAATCACACAATAACTTGTTTTGCTTGGTCGTGGCATCTTGCATATTCAGGTCGACCAAAGCTGAAAACTACGGAGGTAAGATTTGTTCGCGTATTTCTGAATAAAATGTCATGGAAATTCTAGGATCTTTTCAAAGGGGTCACACTCCTCCGCGTTTGTATATATTAGTAGGACGGATATTAAAATCAGTTAAACGTTGTGAAACGGGAAAACAAAGAAGTTCACTTGCCTACTAAGTTCAACAACTATACTCCCGGAGGAGGTAACTTCCATTATTATTGTATACTGGGATGTGCAAAAACTTTGGGTATAGTTCATTTGAGATTTGGACAACTATATACTCCCGATTTGGGTAACTTTGATTATTTTGATACAATGTATACGGGGATGTGCCAAAAATTCGGGATATCTTTTTTTGCATGAAATATAAAAATTTCGGTGTGTTTTCAAATCACTTGTATATTTTGCATTAAGAGAAAATAATTTATATAATGTTGGTACCTAAAAAAAATAAATAATTGAAATAAAATAAATAAATAAATAAATGAATAGATAAATAAATAAAAATAAATTAATTAAACAAGCAATTATTTAGAGATGGCAGAATTATTTTTTTTAATGTACAATGATAAACGTACTTCATGCTTTGTTTCTTTGATCTTTTTTACAATTTTCATGTTAAAACGATAGTATTTTAAAATATTCGGGTTCTAAATTTAATGTTATAATTTAATTTTGGGTATTTTTTACGTACGGGAGGATATAAATTCGGGGCATGTTTTCGAGATCGATTAGGAATATCCCTACCCAAAAATATTCAAAGAAACCCCACCCACCCGGCCGGACCAGTGCGACAATAAGAATGAAACAAAACTAAATAATTATCGAAATTGACACAAACAGAGATAATCATAGGAGTTGATCCCCGTTTTATAGGACAAACCTTTCAATTGTCAGTAGACCCAGCCCCCCTCTAAAAAATAATAATATAATGGCCAACCACAAAATTCTCTAAACATGTTTTTTTTTAACCTAAAAATAACTGGTGAAATCCAAGATTTCCGCCACGATCCAAAAAGGTTCAACCTACGAGCCCTTCATCCTCATTAAAATTACCGAGTTAAATGGAACAAGCTTACCATAGTCCTTGGTGGTCTCTCCAAAAAAAAAATGTAATACCATCGGTCGATTTTGTGTGACGTAAAAAATGTATAATTTATTTGTATTCTGGAGAAATATTTTAGGATATGAAAAATTTGCCTCTTCAACCTCTAGAGATTGTTTTCTACAAGAATATTTTAAAATATGAATACTTTGCCTATGTAACAGAGATTCGCTAGTTATGCCGGTTACTTTTCGTCATGTTTCACACATACGTCAGAAAGTCGTTATATTTATCGGACAAAATATTTTATTTTGATAGTAATGTACGTCAAACTATTTAATGAGTCTTAAGAATAAAACTTTTTATAAAAACTTCGGTAAAAACTTTGACAGTTTAAAATTTTATCTACAACAACAATGAACAAGCTACAAAAGAAATCACGTGCACGTTCTAAATTATGGTTTCTCACTTCAGCACAAGCCCCACCTTGTTGCTATCGACAAGCCAATGGAAGTAAACGTTACATTTTTGCTTACAAACAATTTGTTGAAAGTTTCGCAAGGATTATCCCAGCGCGAAGCTTGTTTGCAGTTCATTGTAAGGAGTATCTTCCTCATGCAAAGCTCTGTCCTTAGCTTAATTTGGCTTAACATTTTGATCATATTGGTGATTTTTTTTTTTCTGTATTATAAGTTATCATGCATTGAACCAACTAATATGATTATTTAGATAGTGTCGAAAATCGTTGAACGGCAAGCGACCTTCAGGTCGCGCCGTTCAACCATTTTCGACACTATCTAAATAATCATATTAGTTGGTTCAATGCATAATAAAATTTTTGTGCGGTTATGCAAACCTGTTTGTGTTTAACTAAGAAAACGAAAATTAGCTAGG
Source organism: Modiolus philippinarum (assembly GCA_002080025.1). NCBI lineage: Eukaryota > Metazoa > Mollusca > Bivalvia > Mytilida > Modiolidae > Modiolus > Modiolus philippinarum. The sequence continues at coordinate 91,252 of MJUU01002949.1, read as the reverse complement.
CTATGGAATAGCCTAGCTATATAGATAGTTCTTGGGGTGAAGTGAGGAGTACGCTTGCGCAGTGAGGAGACAGCATGCGCAGAAGACTATTGACCAATAGGAATTTCAGATTCTCGAAAATCAAAATGGCGTCCAGTTTCGTCCTGATAAAACGGGGCGGGGTTTAATTTTTCTGTTTCCTTGTGGAAGTTGAAAAGTATTATAAACATTTACTATAGGTGGTACTGGGACAGGTTTGTAGTGGTATTGCAACATCGCTTAGCCAGATTTATAAATATAGATATGAATAAAGAACAGTAATGTATAAATTTAAAACCAGAAGTTAATAAATAAAGATGAGGTATTGTGCAATAATCAATAATATATATACAAATATTATAAAAGACTTTTCAATTGTGTTAAACAAAGCGTGATTGTAGTTTGTGGAGATACAAGATACTGAGGCAATGGAGAACGAAAGGTGGAAAGAGATAGAATTGCGTTTTTTTGCGGAAGAATAAAGATTGATTGATTGATTGAATATTGTTTAACGTCTACTCAGCAATATTTCAGCTATATCAAGACGAGAACAAGTTTGTTGATAAATAATCGCTTTGGGGTATGGAAATGGCCATGAGACGGGAAATTCTGACTGCCACTGGAAAAGTAGGGTGAAATCGTCAAGGGCGGGGAATTTAGCCTTGTAGCCGATCACCTACGGACCACCCCAAAAAGAGCTTGCTACAAGGGTTCTTTAACGTGCAGGAAGCGTGGCATTTCTTCCGACACGTGGACCTGAGTTTACATCCCATCCGAAAGATGGGTTGTGTATTTATTAATCCCGCACAACCACGGAATGGGTCCTATTTCTATATCCCGGGACCCTCGGGGTCAGCCTCCGTTTAGGAGGGGTCACACCCCGCAAGCCGGAGATACTGGGTCCTATTTCTATATCCCGGGGTTCCCTCGGGGTCCTCTGTTAGGATGGCTCATACTCCAAGCTCAGAGGATGCTGCGGGCCTATTCTTCAGCCGGGACCGCGCACGGCGGG
>MJUU01002949.1:53006-82780 GCA_002080025.1 Modiolus philippinarum | reverse complement strand
GAATCCATTGAAAAAAACTGCATCAAAATCGGACTTAATATAAAAAAAATAGTTTTTTTGAGATTTGCCCCTGTTGGGCCCCATTTATCTCGTTCGCGGTACATGCTACGTGAAATCCGTTGGCATACTCCAGATTGGAAATTTACTCAGGAGCACACTCAAACAAACCCCATCAAAATCCAATAAGTAATAAAAATTCTACAGCCAAATATGTGAAAGCACCAAATTTGGCCCCTTTTGGCCCTTTTCTATAAAACGGGAGGGGCCAGAATATCCAAAACCAATCCCAGCCTTCCTTTTGTGCCAAGGAACATTGTGAAAAAATTTCATGAGGATTGATCAACTAGAACTAAAGTTATCGAACGGAAACGAAGTGTCTACAGACGCCGACGACGACGACGCCGTCGCCGACGACGACGACGACGACGACGACGCCGCCAGTATCATACCAATATACGACCTCAAAATTTTTTGCGGTCGTATAAAAACCATTATCCGATTTATATCATCCACTTATGTGTATAAAGTCCCCTCGTATTTTCTAGTTACAAAATGACCTACATTTTACTACACGATACACATAAACGCTTTGTCGACTGACCGCGTACTCTGGACAATACACAGCCGAATGATGTATTGATTTTTCATGTTGTATAAACATGATAAAGTTTACATGGCGTTTTCGTAATACATGGAGCGAAAACCTTTGAAAATGAATGCAAATAAAATATTTCATATAAGTTACATGTTTATATTCCAAGTGTAGATGTATTTCACATTTTACTTTTTTAGTGTAATATCAGGCTGAAATTAGTTTTACATTACGTTGAAGTAAACTTTAATTACGATATGTTTATTTATCCATGCTTACTGCATGTTTGTGAATTTTGTCCTTATGTACAATTCTCATATATGTATGCTTTTGAATGACTTTGGTCTACATGTAGGTGAAACACTACATTATCATGATTATTGATTGTCTTGTGTAGGGTGGACATGGTTATTTAGCAGGTGGTTAATCAGCCAATAGAATCCAAGTTTTTAAACATCTTTGAACTTATAGTCTTCAAAACGTTTAGATTTTATCTGCATTGAAGAGACATAAGTAGTCGAAATGCGCATATGCAGAAAATAAATTCACAATAACTTCGGTATTTAGTTATTTGAAAATTTTGTACTTTTTTGCCTTTCTTCTGCGCCAAATTTATTTTTCCAAAAAGGTGTTCTAACGTACAGCGCCACTTCACTAACCTGAATCCACCATTGACGGAGTAGGGTTAATTTATACGTCTGCTCGTGTCAATAAGTACTCCATCACTTTATGATTTGGATGTCGGTTAGGAAATCATTTCCCTACGTCTAATTGATCAAGTGCAGTTCAACCAGGAACAGTGTAATCTTAACTTATTGATTATTTGTCTGTAGGAACGGTAAGTACATTCGAACCCTGAACATACGGACCTCATCAATGAAGATGTAATTGATAATTGTTAACTTGTGGATGTCCTTTGTAGTTTTTTAAATTAAGCCACAAATAATTAATTTCAACTGACTGTTTATCACCGAGAATGTTCTTCTAATGTAGCAACTTTCAAACACTAATTTTAATACAAAATTTGTATACAATAAGAAACACTCGAACGTCTTTCACTTTTACCCTGTTTGGCGGGTGGTATTCTCTATTTACTTTGGATCCGTTTGAGTTTGTAGGTGGTGGAATCACTTCAATGGAATCTTTTGACCACGAGTTTATGTGTACAGAAGGACAAAATTCCAAAATTTATCATCACAAAATGCCAATATTCGTCCTAGAAAAACACTGGCATTACCTCCATACAGAAGTTACTGTAAATTAAGTTTTCAGTAAATTAAAATCATGAATCCAAAGTATCATTCAAAAAGCCTTTGCCGATTCAAAAAAATTTTGGTATGAGTTATAAATCCATATTTTTTTTATATTCTTAAGAGACCGAATTTCTTCAGAGACTCGTAAAAGATCATAAAATAAAAGATGCTAGATCCTTCAATCTCAATATATTGATGATGTTCATTCCATCAATAATGCATCTTTTGCTAAATGGAATCCATTAATACTATACAGGAAACGACAGAAACCACAAGATAGACTTACAGCTCGAATTTACGAAAATGGTCACCTTAGTACTAAAATTTACGACAAAAGGGACGATTTTAATTTCAAAATTATCAATTGCCCTAATATGGACAGTTTCGGTCCGAACTCTTGATTAAAGATTCTTTTCTTTATTTAATACTGGAATGATCATTTCTTTTTCTTTTAACTGTCTACGACCTCTCAAAGGCAATTGCTGTGACTTCCTACCGGACATTACTGTGATTGAAAAGGTGGGGGAGAGTATGGATAGCCATAAAACCGGTTTAACCCACCATTTCTTTTGAAACGCCTGTACCAAGTCATGACCATTACAGTCGACAATTTTGCCGGTGGTTTCCACCTGATTTGTCTCTAGACTTCGGCTCTTGACCACTCTGTTCGGTGGTTTTGTTGTTGTCCCCATTTTCTGCCTGTAAGCAATGAAGGGATATGGAGTAAATGCAAATCAGATAAATTCTCTACAAATACATTGCAAAAACAGGCAAAGGAACAATGCTTTTATTGTTGTTCTTCATCTTGAAGTCATCATAAGGCCTTCAACAATGCTCATACCTTATTGTAAGTTCAAGACAGCCCCTCTCACCGGTTTAAGCGGAATTCATTACTAGATGTCGGGTAGCGCTATATCCATGTTTTATAACTCATGGACGCGGGATCGTCAACAAACATAAAATTAACTGGCAAAGTGTTCTACAACTGTTGTCATCCGTTGCTAAGACTAATGGAAGACAAAAACAACATTTAAACAACCACAGGCCAATTATCAAGTCAATAGTAAGAAAACTTGGCATAATAAAATCATGAGATGTTGGAACAATAATCAGATGGTCAGGATAAGAATTTTAAATTGCAACAATTAAAATGCCAAAATTTGAAAGAATGATTGTGTATCCATATGAGAAATTCTCTCAAGAACAAGTACACCATAACTGTAATGTATAAAGAGCATACATCTGTCGCACGGGGTATCTTGTTAACTCCCTAAATATTTGGTGTCATCCAATTAGCACAGAGCAAAGAATACTCAGCTAATAGTTTTATTTACTCAAAATAATTTAAGTGTGGTCAAACTATTCAAACTTTTTTAAAACTAGTCTTTCCATTGCTTTGATGTTTTCAATATTATAATTAAACATTACCTTTGATTGACCTATATTTTACGTTTTATTAATGTTAAAAAAATGTGCAGGACAATGCAAAGATAAGAATAAAAAATGAAAAAAAAACTTTCAAGATCTTGTCAACAGAACGTTTAAATTTATTATGAATGAGTAATATTTAAAATGAATTTACAATTCAAATAACAGTTTTTGAAAATGCTAGATACTTCGATATGGAAATAAACATCAAGCTAATTTAGATGGAACAATAATTTTTCAAAAATTGCATATACATGTACCTCGAAAACAATCCATAAAACAAAATAATATAACAATGTACATAAGAACGTGGATTTTATAAATTGGAAAAAACGGATAGACTTATTGTGTTGAAGTCGTAATGCCAAAATATGGCATTTGGGTATCAATAGACTGTTTCGAATTTTCATGATTTTCAAATATTTCTCATTTGCAAAAAAAAAAAAAAATTGAAAAAACTATCGGAGTTTGGAGAATGCTAGAAAAACTCAACAAAGAACGTTCTACTCCGACTCCATTTGTTCAAGATCTTCTTTAGTCCGCTAAGATGCATTAGGGAAAAACAATCCAATCAGCATTTGGTTACGATATAAAAGAAATTGTAACTTAACAAAAGATAATATAAACATGTAAAATAATTTAAATCCTGGAACGCATACAAAAAGATTGGCAATTTCTTACTTTACTTATGTGTATTTAGACATAATTCAATGATTAGTGTTCAATTCTTAATTCAAGAAATTTAAGTTACAATATCAGAGAGATGGATTACCATTTACCAATGAAAGGATATGGAGTAAATGTATATCAGACAAAGTCTCTACAAATACACGGTAGAACCAAGCAAAGAAATAATGATTTTAATGTCCTTCAAAAATGAGCTTTACTCATACCTCATAGTAAGTTCAAGACGGCCCCTAGCCATAGACGGGGTTTTATGGTACCACTTTAGTAAAAGTTTTTCTAACCTTAATTGATTATCAATACGTACCTGAATTAAACTGTTCTTGAAATGAATAAAAGAAGTATTTACACCAATGAATATAATAAAATGATTTATGAAATCCCTAATCTCATATGAAGGATCGCTCATCTTTTTTTGTCTACCATGGGAGATTACTGTGGTATTTCTTAAAACTGGTGTATGGTGTACAATTCATAACAAAACCCGTGAACTTATAAATAGCGCAAAACGGACAACTGTCTATGGTGGCATAGTTCTGCCCCCTACTTGTCAGATAATTAAGTACACTTGTCAGATATTTATGTCAACATGTCAGATATTTATGTTGACTTGTAAGATAATTATGTTCACTTATCAGATGAAAAATTATTTTATTATGTGGTCTATTGACCAGCTAACGCCAATGTCTGCCATCCAAAAGTCAACATAATTATTTGACAAGTCGACAAAAGTATCAGACAAGTCGACATAATTATCTGACAAATCGACATAAATATCTGACAAATCGATATAAATATCTGACAAGTCCACATAATTATCTGACAAGTCCACATAATTATCTGACATGTCCACATAATTATCTAGCAAGTAATTATGTCAACTTGTAAGATAATTATCTTGACTTGCTAGATAATAATGTTGACTTGTCTGATAATTATGTCGACTTGTTAGATATTTATGTTGACTTGTCAGATAATTATGTTGTCTTATTAGATATTTATGTCGACTTTTGGATGGCAGACATTGGCATTAGCTGGTCAATAGACCACATAATAAAATATTTTTTATCTGACAAGTGAACATAATTATTTGAAAAGTCAACATAAATATATGACATATTGACATAAATATCTGACATTTCTACTTAATTATCTGACAAGTCTCCTTAATTATCTGACAAGTAGGTGGCAGAACTATGCCACCATACTGTCAAACATATTTACAGAGTTTTTATCATTTTTTTCTTTACTTCAACAGTAATACAAGATTATTTGAAATGAAACTTACAAATTTGCATCCTATTTACATTGTTTTAAAGTTAATGAGATATTTTAATTGGAGTGGATGTCACAGTGTGGGTAGCTGAAGACATCATGAAGCCACAACACGTGGACAGATGAACAGGCCAGATCATTTTCCTCACACTTTCCTAGGAAAATCTGTTGGGCAAGGTTTTTTTTCTAATAGACAGAGGTCCAGATTTTTTCAACCCATGTACTGGCCATTTTGTTTTGCAAAAATCAGGACCATAAATTATTTTTCTAAAAAATGCAAGGCCCCTGCTAATATCAAATGTTCCGTTCTTATCACGAAAACCAAATACATATGATACAAAAAGGTGTATAAAGATCAATAACATCAAAATTTGGTCATTTAATTACAAATTTTACCTAATATACCCTTCAGAATATTTTCAATTTGAATAACTATTCCTTTTGATTTACTATTATTTTTTTGTTCTGTTTTTTTTTATTTATTTTTGTCAAAAATATTTGTTTTATTTCTGAGTTGTGATATACCCGTTTCAAATCTGATGGTTTTCAATGATCAAAAACGTCTTAAAATCAGTGTAAAACGTAAAAATTCATTATCAGATAATTTTTGTCGCTAACGGCTTACCATACTTTTTTCCCGCCAACGAGGAGCTATTTATAGATGCAGGACTTCCATTCAGCCTCGTTTTTAATGTTTACAAACAGGCGACGGCATAGGAGCGTGTGAGCTAGTGAACAAACCATTAATTAAAGTGATCTTTAAGGTTTATTTGTAATCATGGTATGCAGTGAGTTTTCCAAAATGGCGATTTCTTGTATGGACATCATTAAAAAGGTTTACTTACCAAAAATTCAGCCATTTTTCCAAAACATCCTCGCTGACGTAAACACAGAAACCACGTTGACAGTTCCAAAAAAAGCAGTGGCGCTAGGTGGCGCTTCACATGTAAAAATCACGAAATGGGCAAATACCGCGGTACGATGGAACCCGCGGTAGACTAAATAACATGTTTCTGAATTCGGGCAGTCATAATGTGTAATAATTCTCTATTTACTTCGGGTCTGTTCGAGTTTTTAAGTGATGACCTTCACCTTCAGCGGATCTGTTTTCTCGAGTATACGTGTACAGAAGGACAAAAAGTGCTTTCTGTTCCAAAATTCCTTTATCCATTCTCAACACAAATGTGAGAAAACACAAACACACACAACAAATGTTCTATTTCAGTGTACATGTATTTTATATTGATAGAGCTTGGTTGCTTACAAATAGATTACTTAAGGAAGGGTATGTTATCAAAAATTACAGTCATCACAAAAGAAGTTTTACGGTCGACATCACGATCTTTGTGTTCCCGAGTGACAACAGATCGTTCCCTTCACAACTAAAGTTTGTTTTTACTCTACCGTTGACTTTAGCGCCGGAGTTGACATATTCAACACTGCAGGTGTTTTAAGGATATGCTTACTCAACCGGTACACCTGATCTCACTCATGTTTTTTTTATTGGGTCCGTGTTGTTCACCAGTATTTGTGTCTTTACTTTTCTTTTTTGTCCCGTACTAATTTGGTGTCATTGTTTCTTGGTGTTTCCGATGTTACCGATGCGGTTAAGTCATTGAAAAAAAAATCGCTCCCATTCTTCCTTAGAGAGTTTCTTTTCTTTTTTGTTCTTTTCGCCGTTACGAGTTGACACCTGTTGGTTTAGGTTTGCAAAAGTTCGAGTTTACTATGTATCATACGTTTGAAGATATCCCACTGATGAATATCTACAATGTCATTTTTTTTCCTCCACTATTTTGAAAATTGTAGACTCCAAAATCGCAATTGATTACATGGACAATATTGACTAAAGATATAACTACAACAAATGATCCTCTATTTTTTCAAATTTAAAGATTATGAGATCTGTTAAAACAACTGTATTTCTAACTGACTTTCAAAAACTCTTAGTTATCTGCGGTATATCTCCATGATTTTCCAAAGTCATAATTAACCCGTAATGATATGGTTGTCCTCCGCCTATTTTCACTTTTTCAGATTCACTAGTACTTCTTTCCCTTTGACGTTTGAACCTTTTTTAGGTATTTAGACTTATATAAATATCACTTTTTTTTTATCGATATTTTACTTTTGATAAATTTGCATAAATAATGTTTTTCCTTACACGTAATATAACGAAAAAGATAACTGAAATAAAAAACTAATAGTTTTGTCTTCATTTTTTATGACTTTTAATGTAATGTTACTTTACTTGCAAGTGTACAACTAATAAATAATATACAGTCTGCCAAGCATCACCAACTTTTAAAGTTTCATGGAAAAAACATTTGAAAGCAATGGGTATACAATTTTGCATGATGTTAAACCTGAACATATAGAGCGTTACGGTATTTTCTAGATTTTGGATAGATGATCAACATCCGCAACCAAAGGTAAAAATAGTAATGGTGCATTACATGATTCCCCGCCACGTTCCACGTTTCACAAAATTTCAAAGTAAAAAGGGGCATAACTCCAGTACCGTATGTACTGATGAACCCAAAATTACACTTTGACTGTGTTTTGTAGCAAACTATTTATTTAGATACTAAGTTTGAAGACAGTATGATATTTCATTCACAAGTTATCAGTCGGAAACCCAATAATTTACAAAATTTTAAAGTTTCAAGGGGCATAACTCTAGATCCCCTTGTACCTCTGAACCCAAAATCCAACTTGGTCTGAGATTTATAATAAACAACTTTCATACCAAGTTTGCAGATATTATTTTATTTCGTTCACAAGTTATCAGTCGGAAACCCTACAATTCACAAAATTTTAAAGTTTCAAGGGGCATAACTCATGACCCTCATGGACCTCTGAACCCAAAATCGAATTTGACCTGAGTTTGGTGGTAAACAATTTACATACCAAGTTTGAGGACAATTTGTTATTTCATTCACAAGTTATCAGTCGGAATCGCAAAACATAACTCATGAACCCCTTAAACCTCTGAATCCTTAATCGTTCTTGACCTGATTTTTGTGGTAAACAATTTGCATACCAAGTTTGAAGACCTTATGTTATTTCGTTCAGAAGTTATCAGTCGGAAACCTTCGGGGGAGGGACGGACAGACAGATAGACAGACGGACGGACGGACAGACGGACGGATGACTGAGGGTATCACATTATACCTTAATATTTCGTGTGGCGGGGTATAAAAACCATTCCTTCACTATTTAGAATACCAGTTTCAAGAATAACTACAATTTATAATGTCGTAGTTCAAATTTGCCACCAGGTCATTTTTATGGAGTAAATTTGTGACAACATTCAGCATCGCTAACTGAATTTTAGGCTTTCTTAGATCATTCAAATGGAGTTGGAAGATGTCAATCTGCAATCAAAATTAGACCATGCGTTTTACCCCAAAATTGGAAAAATCATTCCAGACTTTTCCAAGTTTCCTTAAAATGTTAACAAATCGACTAAATAGACAAAAATTACAAATGGGGAAAGTTATGCCTCACAATAATAGAAAAGGATTTTTTCTGAAAATTAAAATCTTTGAAGAAAGAAATAGTCAGAGGAAGAAACGTACATCGCAAATAATTATTATTTGGATATTTTGACATTCTAAGAACATTACCTGCTCAAAAACAGACAAGCATTGGGGTGTTTGTCTGAAATGACAACAAAAACTCAGATTTTAAAATTTTTAAGATCATCAAAAAGAACTTGTTAGAAAGGTCTTTAGATAAATTTGTTTTAATGACCAAAATATGAATACATCAAAGCAAACTGTTCTTCTAATAAGAATAGTAACTGCAATGCACACAAGAGCAAGAAGTTAATAAAACTAGAGGCTCAGAGACTGAGCCTGTATCGCTCACCTGACAAAATGCTTTTATGCCATGCATGACCAAAAATATGTTTATCACCAATGGGGTCTAATATTTAGCTAAGTTCTCCATTAGCACCCGTGTTTTTGTCTTATCCTATTGGAATGAGTAATTTTTGCAAAGGACCTTCTATACATTTAGTTAAATTTGCTTGAATAGTTTCAGAGAAGATGATGAAAAGGATGGCTTTCTCAAACCGGGCTCCAATGTTAAACTAAGTTCTGCAGTTGAGGCCATGTTTTTTACCGGACCAAAATGAAATGAGTATTATTGTAAAGTACTTTCCATTACACCATTCCTCTAAAGTTTGGTTGAATTTGTTTCAGAGGTTTCATAGGAGAAGATAAAAATGTGATTTTCCCATAGAGTCCAATATAAAACTATGTTCCATGCTGGCGGTCATGTTTTCTATCGAATTGTAATGAAATGAGCAATCTTTGTACAGGACTTTCCATACATCACTCATGTAAAATTTGGTTGAATTTGCTTCAATGGTTTCAGAGGAGAAGATGAAAATGTGATTTTTCCCATAGGGTCCAATGTTAAACCTAAGTTCCGCGCTGGCGGCCATGTTTTTTATCTAATCGGAACAAAATGAGCATTCTTTGTCAAAGACCTTGAGAACATCATTCCTGTAAAGTTTGGTTGAATTTGCTTAAGCTGTTTCAGAGGAGAAGATGAAAATGTGATTTTTCCCATAGGGTCCAATGTTAAACTACGTTCTGCGTTGGCAGCCATGTTTTTTATCGGATCGGAACAAAATGAGTATTCTTTGTCAAAAACCTTTAGTACATCATTCCTGTAAAGTTTGGTTGAATTTGCTTCAGTGGTTTCAGAGGAGAAGATGAAAATGTGAAAAGTTAACAGACGACGGACGGACTGACAGACGACGGATGACAGACGCCAAGTGATGGCAATAGCTCACAACGACCCTTCGGGTCAGGTGAGCTAAAAATTAGAAAATTAAATTTTAGAATTATTTTAGAGTTGAAGTGATTTGGGATTCCAAAGTCAGACGTAAATGCTAATTCGGGAATTTAACATGATTTTGAATCAACTTTCATTTGACAATACTCCTGTGAATGCTAAACAAAATTCCATTCCACGAAAAAAGGACCTCACTTTTCTTTTTTACTTCTTCAAGATACAGTACGACAATAACTAACCAATCAGTAAAGAAATGTGTCAACTGAGAAAAAAAAAATAATCATCTGTATTATGAATAACATACCTCAAAATCATAATGTATTGCGTCAAAGGTAATCTTGTCGACTTTTTCGCCGATTGCAATCTCCAGAATTATAGATATTTTTGAAAATTACGGCTTAAGTTTAGATCTCAAATGGCCCCTCCTTTTTTTTTAAAGAATAAACTTTTCAAGATCATACATACTTTAAGTTATTTAAGACCTGGGGCAATAACTGTGACGTGTAATTAATTAAATAACAATTACATTTGGTATCTCCTCGATTAAATTACAACAACAATTACAACTTTTTCTTCATTGTAATTAATTAAATTACAGTTATGCCAGGTAACAAAGTTAAATGTCACTTATATACATATGTGTGCTATGTATACATTTCCCCCGGAACTCTCCAGCTTAAACTTGTGGAATTGAAGTTGGAAATTCGAAGTCCCATCAAACACACTAAAACATAATGTTTGGTCAAACTTATGGACCATTCTTCGTCCAAGTTCTGACCCTTAATGTTTTCTGTGTTTGACCTTAAGAAGGTATTTAAAATAGATGTTATGGTATTTATATAAATACACCTTTGAAATACATGTAAATCAAACTTGTTCATAAATACAAATGTAAATACATGTAAAAAGTAATTGAAAAAGTAATTGTTATTACATGTACTTGAAATTTCTCTCAATTACTAATTACATTCAATAAAATTAGAAATTGTGATTAATTACAGTCAATTACAATTACATTTTTCAATAACCCTAGGTCTGTCCTGTTTCTTATTAGTGTTTACTTTCCATACTCCAAAGGCAAATGACAGTACATGACAGTACATAAACAGTAGATAAAGTGACAGGGCACATCAGATATTTTTTTATAACAGTAAAGTAACCCTAAACCTCAAATGTTTTCCTAATCCTATGATCAGTGCCTATGATAAGGATACATTACCTTGATCATTCTGCAAGTGTTATTTCTCTTTATTAGCTGAAAATTTTAAACTGGGCATAGGTGTCGTAAAATTCTTTGATGTCATCTTCAGCCCCAACAGCGATAATTTATGTTTTGACGTGTGGCAAAAAAAATTCTCAACTTGATCATTATTTGAAACAATACATACCATTTTTTCGAAAAATTCTCATACCGCTAGCGTAAAACCCAAGTACATTTGGTAGAATCAAATTTAATAAGTCACATGGGTTTAAGCCAAACAATTGTATTGAAACTAAACTCCTGAATGATAGGACTAATTGTTTTATTGAATAAAAAAGGGTAATAACTGCAAAATTATTCCAATATATATTGGAATGATCTAAACTGTTTGGATGAAATTCAAAATCCAGATCATTTCACCTTATATACAGATTATGTATTGAGCCATGTATTTACCTTCATACGAGTGTCACTGATATAATGCATGTGCAATGTTTTAATTTATTCCAAAAATCACGATTTTCTGTGTATGACTTTAGGTGTCATAGTATTTATATGACAATAAGACAGCAATGTTGATGACCTTGGCACATCCCACCTCTATCTTTTATTTTTGAATTATATTTTTTACGTTTGACATGAATATGTGCGTATACTTTTACTTTTTATCGCAGATGGAAAAGAATTTTAACTTGTTCGTTTATTTATGCATACAATAACTGCTTCGCAGCACTCTTTAATCTATGTTCAAACATAATTGGACAGTAATTGAAAAAGTAATTGTACTTACATATACATGGTTTTCCGACCTGATATTAATTAAATTACAATTACATGTAATTGAAATTTCTTTCAGATACACATTACATTCGATTAAATTAGAAAATGTAATTAAATAAGCCAATTACAATTACACTAAGTCTATTCTGTGTTTTCTTTTAACTATTCATTGTGAACGAAATGGCTTTAATGTTTTCAAGTACAGCTCCTTAGGCAGTGACAGTACATAAATCAGACATTTTGCATACTAGAAAAGAACCCCTACCGCCACAAATGTTTTCCAAATCCCATGATCAATGCCTGTGATAAGGATAGATGTTGGTTTATTTTGTTAAAACCACCTTGATCAGTCTGCAAGTGTTATTTCACCTTATTAGTAAAAATCATTTTTGATGTAATCTTTAAGCGTTAAGAGCGATAATTTATGTTCGAATTGTGGCAAAAAAAATATTTTCTCAACTTTATCATTATTACATTTTTTTTCGAAAAACTCTCTTACCGCTAGCGACAGACATGATTTTTTCCTATTTAAATTGGATTTCGTATTTTTTGATACAGAAAAAAAATTAAAAATGTTTTCAGATTTGTAGAATTAGCAGGAAAATGATGCTTTAATAGGTTTAAACCCCCTTTTTCCTGTCGTTATAGGAAGTATTTCCTATAATTTCATATTTGTACAAAATCATGGCGCTGCCGTAAAACGTGTTTTGAATATAAGAGAATACCTGACACGTGTATATTTTTATCGTTAAATCGAACGTTTATATAACCCTGAATATTTTTGACGAATATTTTAATGAATAAAACATAGATAAATATTAAGAAAGTACAGACAGTCACATTAAACAGTTGGAAATTTACCAACACCTGAGTGCATATACAACATAGGTCAACTAGATCATTGATGAATCTCTTATAAACGTTTGTTAACAGCTGTACGAAACTGATTTATACGTTAAACGATATTAATCGCGGGGGCAGTGACCTTGCTCAAGCTTACCAATGACCTAAAATTAAATGTTTCAATGACCTCTGGGAATATATGTTAAGTGATATTTTTTCTCAGAGAGAAAAATATTTCACGTACCATCGACCGAATTATTGCAATAGTTTATATATCTAATATAAATTATTACAATCTTTTCCGACCTCTTTCAACGTTCAAAACAATGATTTTTTTTCGGAAAATTATTTCAGTCATTCATTTTACATGTTATATTTTATGTTGACTTAAACCAATATAGTATACAATGACCGTGTCTCGTGTGGCAAACAGATAGTGATTTTCCGCCAGATGATTGCTTCTTACACCAATCTCCGAAACAGATGTGCAATAGATCTTCCTACGTCAGATTATCTCCCCTGTAACACACAAAAGAGAGACATCTCTCAAAATGGTTGATGTATATGACGTTATAGTGTGAAAAACGTTAGGATAGATACGACGTCAAGGTAAATAAAATATGGAGGAAACGGTGTGGCAGAACAATCTTCAAATCAGAGGTCCATAACCCTTCCCTCGCCAGATTATCACCTTTGCAACACCTTTTCTTTATTTTGAATTCATCATGACGCTGTACACATCCTGACGTATTGTAGGCTGTGATGTCATGTATATCGGCCATGAAACCTCACATTCTGGTGGCAGAGGTGATATCTGACGAAAGAAGAGCCATTTACCTCCTTTTCGAAGATTGAGACAATTCGCCTAAAAACCGTTATTTGAAAACGTTTCCCGCCAAAAGATTTCATAGTTTATGTTTTTGTTTGAAATGTCAAAAAATTTTGTAAAACTTCAAATCAGGGTACAAGGTATATATTTATGTTTCAACAACATGTTCTATTTCAGTCTGTATTAATTGTTCAACCTTTATCACTGATATGTATCCGTGTATTCTTATGAAACAAAGTTATACCATATCATCTGAAAAAATCGAAATTGCAATGGCATAATGTTCGATGTTCTTTCACCAAATAATGCATACTTGAGTAAATTTTTTAATTTCAAATCCAAGTCAACTGGAAATTTAAAACAGTATGCCAATGTCTATTGAAATACATGACGACTCTTTAATAAACCCTTCGGGAAATTTTTAGTTTGATTTTCCTCCGTAGTGCGACAGTGTTGTACCAGCAGACAACGTTCCTAGAGCTAGCCGGCAGTTAAGCGGCGAGCTTTCTTTGACCCATCTTTAAAAATTGCATTTTGCCATATGATTTTCTTTTCCAAGATAGTGGTCATAGAGATATTGGGTTTTATTCATATGTTTATTATACTATCTATATTGGGTTTTATTCCTATGCTTATTATACTATAGAGAAACGGGATAGAGAAAACGGAGGTTTTGGTACCCGTAAACCGGCTTGGCGATACTGCTTGCTTTTGTTGGTGACGGTGCCGAGTACGGCTGTCCCCGAGTTGATATCGTTGTTTTCGTTTCCCTCTTGTCTTTCGTTTGCTTTTCTAGTGCAGTTTGCATGTAAATTGTAGCATGTGATGGTAGTTTTCGGCCATTTCGGGTGTTTACTGTTTTCCTTTGTTTGTAATGGAATTAAGGGTTGATATCATATTGAGATCGTTTTTTGAAATGGACAAAAAATGAAGACAACCTACAACTATAGTATGATTTGAAAACCATGGTGAGTTCCCACTTTTAAAAGTCACATAATATATTTTCTTTTGGAAGTAGGCACAAAAAAGAGATTGTTAGGGAGGGGTAAATGTATTATCTTTGTGCATCGTTTTTTTTTTGGAAAGGAATAAAATTGAGACAACTTAAAGCTATAGGTATACAATGTATGACAAACATGGCGAGATCATTGCTGCAACTATGATTTAATGCATAAATGTTATTTGATGCAAATGAGGATTTTGTAAGTAACACCAATATGGGCCATTCCAAACTATATTATGTTTTGACTTACTTCAATTGTTGATGACAGTCATATTTTGTAAATAAAATAAACACGGCAATGGGGTGCAGTGAAGCTGAATACATATTCAACTGCATATACAGAATGAGTTACATAGGGAGTTAGACCTAGAGTATGGGAGGTAAGTCTGTTTTGCACTGGTTCATGTATGAAACGCATAATTAAACGAGGCAGCAAAATTACTTCCATGTTGTAATATTTTTTCACAGAGCAAATGAATATTCAAATTCCTTTGAAAAAATTACCCTTCATCCAGCTACATTGCTCTGTCCTCAGCTGTATTTTGGCTTTCTGTTTAAATGCTTTTGATTATTTGTTCTCTATCAGCTTTGTTTGTTTTCGGTTAATGGGTTTCCAAATGTTTTGGTCTGATCTGCACTAATGAGATATATTAAAGTTGTCGAAATGCGCACATGCAGAAAGTAAATCAAAAGTAACTTCGGTATTTTGTTATTTATTGGACCGATGCCTCTGCTGGTGGACTGTTAGTCCCCGAGGGTATCCACCAACCCAGTTGTTAGTACTATGGTACTGACCCGGAAGCCGATTATATTGAAACCTGCAATATCTAAATATTACAAAAAATGTGATTAAAACTAAGGAGTATCTCCCTCGTGCATAGCTGTGTCCTTAGCTGCATTTTGGCTTTTTTTATTTAGATCCTTTTGATTATTTGTTCTCTATTAGCTTTAACACATTTTTCGGTTAATGTGTGTCCAAATGTTTTGGTCTCATCTGCACTGATGATATAACTTGTCGAAATGCGCATATGCAGAAAGTAAATCAACAGTTACTTCTGCATTTTGTTATTTAGTTTACATGTTTTAAAGTGGTATATAAAACTAATGAGAAACAAGTATTAGCTTTCAAAAAAAGCTTGCCTGACCTCGGCATATAATTTTCAATTTGTCAGATATTTCAGATATTTTCTCAAATTGATTGTCGTTCATTGCATATGCATTTTTTCTATTTGTTCATTATACATACTACCTGCAAGTGCGGGGGNGGGGGTATAATAAAATACCACGTGGATGTTCGACCCATCAAAATACACGAAATTTATTCGAAGAAAAATATTATAAAATAATATCCTAAGCCTAGCCATAGCCTCTTGATATTTGACATACACTTTCGTCTTGTGAAGTACATACCGATTCCTTGCTCATGTGGTGGCACCGGCCCCTTAGTCATGCAAGAACGCTCTCGTTATGTTTTATGCAAGAAGTTAGTACAGCTTGTACCAGTAGTCCTAGCCACTTGATATTTAACATACAGGTGCATCTTGAGAACACACCGATTCCACAGATGATGAACCTAGCCCCTTTGTCATGCATGAGCTATCACTTTTAGTTTTTGGCTAGCAGTTTGTATAGCCTGCACTAGAAATTGTAGCCATTTTATATTTGACATGCAGATGAGTGTAAAGGATTAAATACCAATTCAATGCCGAGATGATGACCCTAGCTGGCACTTAGTCATGTATGCACAATCATGGTAAGTATTTGCAAGCAGTTAGTACAGCCTCTACCAGTAGTTCTGGCCACTTGATATTTGACATGCAATTAAGTCTTGAGGAGTGCATTCTTATTCTAGCCAAGATGTTGGCCATGCCCTTAGTCACGCATGAATGCTAATATTATGCCACTGTGTACTACATTTTTAGGGTCTGTTTTTAATCTGTATGCAAGTTTTTATCACTGTATAGATGAGGTTTGGCTAAGTCGGACAAAATAAACAATGAAAGGCTATGATGTAAATGCACATCAGACAAAATTTGTACAAATACACGGCAGAACCAAATATAAAACCCCGCGAATAAATGCAACACTGAAAACCGCGAAAATTTCGTACCTCCAATACAGAGCCCTTTACAGATGTTCTTCATTCTGAAGTTTAAAACTTAAACAAGTCACTCGACAGTGAAATAAAGGTCACGATGACTTAGTTCTACCTGAATAGTGTGAGCTAGCTAGGCATCCAAAGTTGCATACATCTTATTGTTTGAAATATTTCTAAATTGAATGTAAAAATATAATCAATACAGTAACTTCGTTATTTTATTATTTATTCCAGCATTTTCTGTAACAATTATCTAAAATGTTTTTAGATTCAAATCATGAGACAATCTTCTTTTTTCCTCTAACATGTTAAAACTAAAATACAAAAGTGGATTCATTTTTATTTTGTTCTGCACTGCCTCAGTGTAATAAATACTTAACACGTAAATTAAAATGGCAAAGTATTCTTCACTTGATAATTTTTTGCAATCAGGGTTAACTTGTTATTAATTTTAATCTTGACATTATACTTTTACCGACATCTGGTTAAAATCTGGATAGCATAATAACACAATTTTATCACGCTTTGACTTCTTTCTCATCTACATTGTTTTAAATAATTAACAGGTGAATTGATATGTCAACATATATATTCTACACTTGATAAAGTTTTTATTTATTATCTGTCGTAGTCTAATTATTTTGTCTGAAATCGTATACACATACTAGCTTCCTCTAATTTGTTTTATATAGACGTTTGTGAAAACGAGTTATTTAATATTCATTTTTAAGCATCTCCCTGACAATGACGGAAAACATGGCCGCGGCCATGTACAAACTAAACCTTATACTACCTGACCCCATGGGGTCAGGCAAGGTCAGGCAATAAGGAAGGTCAATTTTTCAAAAGAAAGCTAGTTCATTTAGCTCTTTCAATTAAGAAAAAACGAGAAGATTTTTTAAATAAATATTAATACCTCTTATATATACTAAATATTTAATTATTGTGGTTTATGGTTACTTTTATTCTACAAAATGTAACATTTAAATTAATGTTATATCCTAGCATTTTTGTCGAAATGGCTACATGCAGAAAATAAACCTACAATTACTTCGGTATTTAGTTATTGTTCATTGATATTGATCACTGTACAAACCAATAATATTAGGAGAAGGGATATCTTTGGGAATTTCGCTAAATTGATGCACAATTAAAAAAAAATTAATTAAATAAATTAAAAAAAAAACAAAATAAAAAAGAAACCGCTCTGGATCCACTGATGAATACATTTGTTTTTATCTGCATACTGCATGAGGAACACAAATGCGAAATACCTAATCTTCAGTTTCGATCGGAAACATATAGATTTCCGCTGGAACATTGGAGTCTCCGATCGAAATTCATATAATATTTCGTATGAAAACAGCAGTTTGCCATCGGGATCGGATATATGAGTTACAAAACGCAAATATTATAATTTCGGCTGAAGAAAAATGAGAAATAAAAAATTTAAAATGACGTTAGTCCAATCAGAAATTATGGTAATAATAAAATAACCGAAAAGAACCACCAAGAACCGATATCAAAAGAGCAAAATGACAAATCAGGTACAAAACCACCGGAAAATGTAAACAGTAATGGCCCTGGCTTAATACAAACATTTCAAAGGAAATGCTGGATTAGATCGGCTGTATTGCGTGCCAAACATCACCTTCAAAAGCAATAGTGTATGGAGTAACTTAACACTGAAATCAGAATTTAATGTAAACTAATCAGACTCAATTCTAACTTTCGGCATCCAAATTGTATTCTTCATTTATTATGTATTTAAATATAAGAAAGTGAGAACGGAATTGTCAGTCTAAAAACAATAATGGAATGACAATGGAAACGTAGGAAACAAAGACATCACATGCGTACGGCGCAGCAAAGAAAAACAAGATGTGCTTGTGAAACACTACATATGCCCCAGATTCTACAGTAAAATATATGAAAATACCCAATTTTACCCATTTTTGACCTCTGTGACCTTGACCTTTGACCTATTTTTTTGCATATTTATGTTCATATTGACAAGACCTATACACTTGCCAAGTATTAAAAGTCTATCTTACATAATTCAAAATTCATTTAACCCCTTTTTCTGAAAAACATGAAGACCCTTTGGGCCTCTTCTTTATTGAAATGGTTTAAATTGTTAAAAGTATCTGTTTAAACATGCTCTAAGAAACCTACAGAAAAATACTGCATCAAGATCCAAACATTATGTTTTTTGTCGTTTGTCCCCCTTTGGGCCTCTTGTTTCTCAAAAACGGTAAATGCTACCTCAAATCTGTTGACATACTACAGTTGCGCAATTTTATTAGCAATATGTGAATATTCAAATATGTGGAACAGCCAATTTCACCCCTTTTTAACCTCTGTGACCTTGACCTTTGACCTGACCTAATTTTTGTTTGCAAGTATGAAAAGTCCACCTTATATAGTTCAAAAGTTATAGTCAAGGTTAAAGTTTCGGACGCACAGACAAACAGACAGACATACAAACAGACAGACAGGACAAAAACAATATGCCCCCGATCATCGATCTCGGGACATAAAAAAATGAAGGCACACATACACAGATGAATAACACGGACTCAATAAAACAACATGTGAAGGTCAGGTGCACAGGTTAAGTAAACATCTCCTGCTTTTTATAAGACGTCCACCGTGTTGAACATATCAATCTTCCAGTGGTTTTTCACCTGCTTTGTCTTGTTCCTTCATGTAATTTTGCTCTTGACAATTCTGTTCGGCAATTTTATTATCATTCCCATTTCCACCACTAAAGTCAAATCCAGTAAAAAAAAAACTTTAGTTGTGAATGAAAAGATCTGTTATCATTCCCATAGCAGTCCGAAATATTATTATGTCGACGGTGATGAATTCAAGTTATAGGTAACATACCATTGTTTAAGTAGCCTATTCGTGGACAAAAGAGCTCTATCAAAGAGATACTGTATCGATCAAGGGTTGTTTGGTAGGGAATGAGTTTGGAGATTCAAATTCAACATGCTGCCGCTTTTGGAATGAAGTGAAGGTGGCTACTGAAAACGTGAAGTCAAACAGCCTAGTTTGTAATTACTTGTGTTGTAAATTTCAAGATAAAGGTTATGGAATGAGGAAAATGTTAAAGTATCCTGTAGTATCTATAATTTCTTGTATATCATACTGTTAAATTTTAGTCTTGTCTTCATTAGTGATGTTTATGGTACCGATTTGTACTCGGTATTGTTTGAGTAGTGAAGAGATTCACAAATGCTTCCCAAATTTTTACCTTGGTACTGTAACTAATAACTAAATACCGAAGTTACTGTGAATTTAAATTCTGCATATGCGCATTTCGACAACTTATGTCTCTTCAGTGCAGATAAAATCTAAACGTTTGGAAGACCATAAACTCAAAGATGTAAAAAAACTGATAGAGAACAATTAACCAATAGGATCTAAATGTAAAGCCAAAATCAGCTAAGGACAGAGCTTTGCATGAGGGAGATACTCCTTAGTTTTCAACAAAATTTACATGAATTTANGACTACTGGGCTGGTGAATACCCTCGGGGACTAACAGTCCACCAGCAGTGGCATCGACCCAGTGGTAACAAATAACTAAATACCGAAGTTACTGTGAATTTAAATTCTGCATATATTTGAGGATAAGAGAAGTAACATGATAATGGATTTTTATTGGTTTTGTCTACGGGTTAGAAAATGACATTTACCGAACAACTACCAAGCAGATCTTCCAAACCCATAAATGCCTCACTGACTGTGTAACGGGTGCTATATATATTGTAGGACAAGCTTACCCATCCGGAGGACCTGATGTCACTCGTTTTTTAGAGTTCATGCTGTTAGTGCTTTACTTATTTGTAGTGTTTGTAAGTTTTGTGGGCATGTAGTGTCTTCGGTCGTCCATTTTGTGGTGTTCTTGCTTTTGCCTTTTCCCTGGACTTGATTAAATGTAATCTTGTACCTTGTTCATTAGGTATTTTACTGCCGTTGTTTTCTAGCTCCTTTGGAAAGATACGATGAAGAAAAGCAACAAAGCGAGGGTTGTTTGGTGATAAAATATTATCTATATAATGAAAGCTATTATTAAAGAATTATTGTAGTTTTTTCACTTTATTTTGAAGAAGCCCTTGGATGAATTCAGCATCATATGAGTGAAGAAACCGGGTAAAAGCACACAAAATGGCAATTCAATAAAATGGTACTTGTCACCAATTTAGTGTGCACACGAACATCAGATTATTCGACCCCTAGGGTAAGTTCACTTTGCAGTGAGAATTTCAAAGTTTCAGACTTATATTAAAAGGGTGTAATAAAAAAATTACCAAACTGGGTCTTAAAGACCCGAAGTACATGAAACAAAAAGACAAGTCAGGTCGAAATCATCAGAAAAATTGTCGGACTTGGTACAGGCATTTCAAAAGAAATGGTGGGTTAAAACAGTTTTATGGCATGCAAAACCTCCCTTTCCAATGCGGTAGTGTCCGGTAGCAACTCAACAACCATTGCTATTGAAAGGTCGTAGACAGTTAAAAGTAATAATCATCCCAGTACTAAGTAAAAATAAGAATCTTGAATCAAGAATTCCGACTGAAACTTCATTTTTTCCACAAGGGATTGATATCTATTAAAGAACTTTGTTAATGATCGTATGAGACGGATTTTGTAGCCCTGATTAAGCGGTCACAGAGATAACTATATCTTATGAAAAAGTCTGTATAAGTTGTGCTAGCTCTCGCGTAACGAATCAACTGTGAAACATACACCCCTTAAGCAGGAGAAGCTGGAATATTACTGTCCATGTCAGAAAAATTAATAATTTTGAATTTAAGATCGTCTCTTTTGTAGTAAATGTCTGTTTTGTAGTAAATATTAGTGCTGAGATGACAAATTCGAGATGTAGGTCTTAAAAAAGGAAACAATAGTCGCCATTTCATGTTATTTAATTTTATAAATCTCTAGACATTTTTTTTTAAATATAACTGGGAGACGTAGCAACGAAATTCCTTGTTGCAATTGCGCATAGTTTTCCAAAGGTATTATTTTCCGTTATTTGCTTTATTTGAGTGATAAAGTTCATACGATTATCAAAACCTACGAAAAAGTAATTATGAAACAGAATGTGTTTAAATGTACTTTTTGAATAAAATACACCAAAAGCAATTGTGTCGGGTGTAAATGTTCTCTCTTTGCAAAACGTCTAACAGTTAATCTGGTATAGATAAAAGAAATGACAAATTCTTTCATTTCTAGCAAATTTAATCAACGCCTGACCAATGTGATAAAATATTTAGAGAAGAAACAACTCGCGCGAAATTTCCCGTCAAATCTATTCGGAACATAATCTTCGGTGTTTTACATTATGTCATTAGAGAAACATTTTCTACAACTTTAACACGTTAATTATGAAATTTCTCACATCTTGTTAAATAAATTTTCAAATGTTTAAAAACTCGACAAGCCTCGTATTCAAACATTTGCAAAATGTATTTAACTCGATGTGAGAAATTCCATAATCAACTTAAATGTCGTTGTAAAAACTATATTTCTATTTGGGCAAACTCACAATTTAAAAACAAGTGTGCATGCAAGGTAAGAAAAGCTTCCTAATCCTGTTATCTTTTAGTTATACAGACCTGGGCAGTTGTTAAGGTAAAGAAAAATCTCTATTTCCATATTCTGTTTGTGTAATATAGACTAAAACAAATGTCCTGTGTATGAAACATCTAAACTGTTATGTTCTATATGAGCAATATGGACTAAACTTAGTATACAAGGTCCTTTTGTGTCGGACTAAACCAAAGAGACATGTCTATTTTTGGTAATACACATGAACTCAAACAATTGTGACGAGTTCGAAAATCTATATATTTCAATGTTCAATTTTGGTAATATGGGTTAAGCAAAGTTGTCGGGTATGCAAAAAAATCTATTTTTTTACGTTCCATTCAGACAAAATAAAAAAAAAACCAAATGTGTAAGGTGTGAACAATTTTTGTAACCATGTTCTTTTTTATTCTTTTTATGTGTTGTATGGACTAAAACAAATGTATTGAGTTTGAAATATTTGGTAAAAAGTTTGTATTTATTCGGGCAATAACTATTTTGGAAATATCACTGAGCCTAATTTTCTGGTATGAAAAATGTCTTTTTCACTGTCGAATGCATATAATTTTCTGAAAACTATAATTTGTGTTCTGGAATAGCAAGGAAACTCATTTGAGATTTAAATTTTCGATTTAAATTCATATTTTCTATTCCAATCGGGAACTGCAGCTTTCGAGAGAAAAACTGGTATTTGATCGGAAACTGAAGTTTTCAAACGAAGTACCTGATACCTCTCAAAATGAATTCTGACATCTATTTAGTTGTCTTAAGTAAGCTTCAAAATTCGACCGAATTTTATGTTCTGTTATGATATGTCTACATGGAAAAAATTACATGTAATGTAAATTAAACTGGTTTAAACCATTGACTTATATGGTGCAAATGTGCTACGTGATATGCGTCTATCATACAACAATCAAATAACATTGCCCATTTTGATAGGAATCGACATTTTAAAATATTTCCAGGAAATCTGTTCGAGTAACGGGGTTTATACTACTGGGCCGACGACTCTGCTGGTTGACTGTTAGTCCCCGAGGATATTCACCAATCCAGCAGCCAGTACCTCGGTGATGACCCGAAAACTAGAAACTTGCAATATAAAAAAATTATACAGAATTTTGCTGAAAACTATAAGGAGTATCTCCATCTTGCATAGCTCTGTTTTTAGCTAATTTTGACTTTCAAATAAGATCTTTTTGGTTATTTGTCCTCTACCAGAATTTACAAGTTTTTGGTTTATAGTCTTCCAATTCTTTCGATTTTATCTGCACTGAATAGACATAAGTTTTAGAAATTTGCATACAGAAACTAAATTTACAGTAACTTTGGTATTTTATGATTTATAATTATTTATACTTGTTAATAACAATTATGTTTAATTTAGAATACGACTAAACCGAACATTACTTTAAAAACAAATTGTATAGTATGTTTAATATATACAAATGATACCATCAGTTTTGAGATAATTTTAGCCCATTTATGCTAGTATTAATCTATTCAATGATAAAAAAGCACATAAGACCAAAGTAAGAACAGCATTACTAAGATTATGGAAAGCCGTTGTGGAATTTATTCGTTATTTATTGATATCTATAAATGAATTATAGATATTAATAAATGATTTATAGATATCTATAAATCATTTTTAAATAACGGCAATAGAATACCGAAGGAACAAAGGGGTGAAATTTACAAAAATCGAAGTCCAAAGACACGGCCAAAACGAGAACACAGAAAACAATGACGCTAGACACAAAAAACAATGACGTTAAGCAGATACAAAGCATAGAAACAGAAATTACAACATTCAAAACAAAGGCACTCACAGTGTGAACGCCAGTGAAACTGAGAGTGATATTAAGTGCTCCGGAAGGGTAAGCATGTCATGCTCTGTTAACAGTTAAATATCAATAAATCAGTTATAGATATAAATAAATAGTGCGAATTACTAATATCTACACTTCATTTTTAGGCGCAGAAGAATTTCTGCGGCTTAAGCTGTCGCATAGGACGATGAGGGCCAGAAATCCACCAGGTTAAATAACACCCAATATATTTCATTCTTAGAATTCATGGATTCCTTGCATACGCACTCTTGAATGCAAAAATTACAAACAAACAGATTATATTTTCTAAAACAGTATCAAAATTACCACAATTAAAATGTTGTATTATTGTATATTTCACTCCACCATTTGGGACTATATTGGTAGATAATGCTATGAAGCCGCGGAAGCATAATAATCAACGTGGATAAATAATAAGATAGTTCTAATCATACCACGTGTATATATTATATAAATACTATGACTTCATCGGTTAATCGGTCGTGTGTAACAGATATTGCTGTACATTCATCAGTTAAACAGTTGTGTGTAACATCATCAACAATAAAATGATATACATGTACATCTTACTCCAATATGGGATAAGGCATTTCTACCGTGTGTCACTCAACTTTGAATTTAATCGACGACTGAAAGTTTTGATTACACAAGTGCATTTTTTTCAGACTAGTTGTAAACGGATAGCGTGTAATTCGTGTTTTTATTGACAAAACTTCAACATGTTATTTACGACAATATTTCAACGTATACTTGTGCCACTTTGTATGAAAATACAAATCGTGTATATAATGCATTTTTGGCTGAATAGGGTCAATTGCCCAAATTAATCGCAATTTTTCTTTTAGAGTGCAATGAAAGATACAAAACAATATTTCGAGGTATGTTATTCACGGTGCAGATATTGTCAATCTTGAAATACAATCCAAAATTTGCATGTAGCTTTAAGGTTTTTCATTGTCGGTATTCACATTTTTATTCAATCTATTAAATAATCATTAACTCACCCTTTATCGTGAAATGAAATGTAACTATATTCAGCTCAACTGACTGCAGTCCTTGGTTCTTCATTAAAAACTAGCTTCATTTTAAAATTAAAATCAAATGATAAAATTGTTTTGATTATTTCTTAAATTGTCATTTTCCGTGTTTGTTTTGTGCACCTTGTACATGATTATACTTAAAGCTAGTTGCAGACCCCCTCCCCCAATATGTCACAAATCGTGCATTTTGAAAATTGAGACAGCTGGTAGTTAATTCAGTATTCATGGATATTGATTAATTAATTGACCTTAATATGTGTAAGGCATTTGGGTTCATTGAAATTTAGCATGCATCATTAGAAATAGACATCATGCCGAAACGAATGATTTCAAATTCGTCCGGAACATATTATCAATATACTTTCTTGCATGATTAGATCAGCTGGGGATTCGGACAGTCAATTGAATTAGCTGCATCGGCTAGCAGTACACGGGGCAGTACATAAAAATTGTATTGCCTAAAACAGTGAATATTAAGGATCCATGTTACTCTAAAAAGTTGAAATGATTAGATTTTAATTTCTTGGTATTTTTCTGTGAAAGTGGTTAAACGTCTTTCTTTATTTTGGTCTTTGGTCTTCCGTCTTTTGGTGTTCTTGCTTTTGCCTTGTCTCTGGACTTTGATTTGTGTAATCTTGTGCTTTGTTCCTTCGGTATTCTACTGCCGTTGTTTTATCAAATAAAATTCAACAGTTATGTAAAATACCTATTCTAATATGACTCTCTTCTTTCACTTTGGAAACAAAGCTATATGTTCTAATTCCAACAATATTTTTTAGCACATGCGTATATTTTGTTACAAAAGGGCATTCGTAATGTACAATTTCACGTTTTATTCACTCAATATTCATTTAATTTTGTGTAAATAACGTTTTAAATAATGAATCACACTGAAATCCACATCAAATAATGACAATATTAGAAATTTACAACAGTTACTAAATTTAAGACTCGGAGCTGAAATTGACATAACCGTAACCTACATGTAGCAACGAATGTGTTGTTGTTACGAAATCTTATCTATGTTGCATATCATGCTCTACGATTTAAATATAAAACTTATATTTTTTAACGTTAATAAAATTATAAATATGAGATTTATTCCTTTTCTTTCCTATTTTTTGCTTCAAAAATAACATAACTAAGCAGTAAAATAAATCAGAAACACAACCAGCTCATACTTATTACCGCTTCGATTTTTAAAATATCCGTATTTTCTATGTTTCATAACAGATTTTTGGAAAAATTCATAGCCTATAAGCCACTTTTATTAATAAAACAACGAATATAGATTTTACTATGTCCATTTATGTGTGTTCGTTTGCAGTTTTCCGACATATTTCAATTCTAGTGCAAAACCGAATATTGCTCTCAAAGAGCGCTTCGAATGTTTAAAACTCTTGTTAAATATATTAGAATCGAAATAGATTATTGCAATTGGGCTCTATGCGAATTAGAACATGGTCAGACCTTATATTTGTCGTCATTTTATACCTTGCTATCGCTCGGTATAAAATATTGACAAATATAAGGTCTGTCCATGTTCTAATTCGCATAGAGCCCGCTTGCAATAATCTATTTCTTAATTTGGCGTAAAGTAAAATGCCATAATTGGCATAAAGTAAAATGCCATAATTGGCGTAAAGTAAAATGCCATAAGAACAATATTACGTTGATTTTACTACAATTGAACCTAACTAAATTAACAGATGGAAGGAAAAGTAATTTTAACCTATAAATGATATAATGAAATGTAAGTCAACCATTTGCATGTGAATGCGCGTCTCGACATGATATATTTGTACATGAAATAAATGATGCAAAGATGGCTTTGCAGCACAATAAACATATATACATGTATAAATCCAAACGATATAATGATCACTCTCCTCAGTGCTAGTGACTTTAAAATGGACAGCAAAGCGCTTAAAACATAAAGCATAAATTTTTGATTGAAAAAGTGAATTTCAACGACGAGCAATATGCATTTACACATAAATTATCACAGTGAGTGTCTTCGATACTAAAACATCCACAGCTGAGAATTTTGTCAGTTTGACTTGCATTTTCCAGATACTAGATAAGTAGACCCGATCTTGGATTACCGATATATTTAAGCTGATTAATACAGCTTCAGCTGAAGAGTATACTTGCTTTTGTCAACAGAGCGAAAACTTACACATCAAGGGTATGTTCAGTCACTGTTGCAATTGTCTCTACAGAAGTTTTACGGTCGTTAC
Organism: Modiolus philippinarum; assembly: GCA_002080025.1. Taxonomy (NCBI): domain Eukaryota; kingdom Metazoa; phylum Mollusca; class Bivalvia; order Mytilida; family Modiolidae; genus Modiolus; species Modiolus philippinarum. The sequence goes on along the minus strand of MJUU01002949.1, from coordinate 55,252 downwards.
CATGATTTGACAGACCGTTACAATGTTTCTATTTAACATATGAGAATAGATATCTTTGGGTAGACCCAGAGTTGATTACTGGACTGATAAACACCGACTGTGACAATACCGGACTTTTCACATTTGCAGTGTGACGGGTGCCACGTGTGGAGCAGATCATACTTACCATTCCGGAACATCTTATGATACCTCAGTTTTTGTAGGGGTTCACACTGTAAGTGCCTTAGTTTTGTGTCGTTTTTGTTTTCTTTTTAGATTATTTGTTCTGTCTTTGTCATGCTGTCTGAATTCGTGTTTGATATGATTTGCCGAGATTTTTTATTTTTGATATTGGAATTCCCCCTTTAATCAGTCTTGCTTCGGTATTCGTTTGCAGTGCTAACTTGGGTTAAGAGACTGGTTTGTGTAAAGATCTGATATAAGATGTGTAAGTTCGTCTACAAAAGTTTCGAGAGCTGATTTAGAACCCCGGTACAGAGTTTTCCATAGATATCTGGAATGTATGATGCATTAAAATATTAGTGATAAGGACAGACATATACATTGTTTGTACCTATGTCTATAAAATTAAGTTGCTGTGTTTAAAGCTAGCAACTGTCCATTATAATATCCATGTATGTAGAAAATGAACACACCAAAAAGTCATTAGAGGAAGCTTCAACTAAATAAAATAAAATCGCTTCAAAATTTTTCTGCTAATACTTCCTTGAATTCAAACGGCTATCTAATCAAATCTCCAAAATAGGTCTGATCAAAGCTGTATATATATATATGTTTAGTCAAAAAAAATATTTACATCTATCATGTTCTTTCAAAGTCACCAAAAATACAAAAAACATTATATATTTCAAAGATATGCTAATTGACCTATGCTAACTGCTTCTGTGACTAAACAGTACTTCAGTACTTTGATTAATATCTATAATTCATTTATTGATATCTATAATTCGAAACTCATTTTAGATATCTACATGTTGTATAATTCATTTTTGATATCTATAATTTAAATTTCCATAATTCCATTTATTGATATCTATAATTCAAATATCCAGAACTCGATTTATTGATATCTATAATTCAAATGTCCATAAATTGCCCCTGTGACACTGATCAGTTATTCTATTAATTATTGCATATTAAATGAATAGTTCATCTGACTTGGATTATTTTTTAATATCTATAATTTAATTCTTATATCTATAAATCGCCTCTGTGACACTGATTAGTTTTCACAAAGTAAAAACGTACAATATATAAAGCGTTCAATAGACCTTGACTTCTTCAATTTCCTTAAATCGCCTCCGCGACACTGATCGTTACCTGAATTACTTTAAACGCATAAGAGACAAAGAATTCAATTATTACATGTGTTTGCGTGAACCGACTAAGCGGTTCACGCCTGTTACATTGGACATTTAATAATTGTAAGCATGGGCTAGTCGGAATACTTCAGGAAGTCAAAAAAACTTGGAACACCTCGATATTTTATATTGATGTTTATGCTCTGTAATTAAAGGGACTGTCTCAAACTTGGCATTTATCATGAGGACCGTCTCAAACTGGGCATTTTACACTAATTGGGATTAATTACCATAGTTTATAGTCGTATTGGTAATAAATTCCAACAAATTTAATGGTTCAAGTGGAGCGTCCCATTAGTATCTTTTTTTATTTCGTCATGTTGTTTATAGCCAAGTCAACGCATTTTAAAAAGATATTTTGACATTAACAGGAATGTAGATAACAACTACTTATATAGTTTCCTGACATAAAGTAGAAAAATGGCATTGTGAAAACTCGCAGCAAGAAATTGCTTATAACGTAGAAGACATATGCAACTTTTGTATTATAATAGTAGATGTGTTATACATCTATAGTATTATAATTAAAAAAAGAGAAGAAAAAAAAATCAAGTGAAGAAATAAAATTGCTAATATTTAAGAATTAGAATTATAAATTCACCAAGTTAATATTCCAACAATCTTTTGTTATACTACAGGCGTAAATGAAAGAAAACAAAAGAAATCACTGGTGAATAAAAAGCGAGTTTGGACTTAGCAGTGGAGAATTATCTTGCCTTAATCAAAATGAATCCACCGCTCTACTTTTTTCATAAATGAGATGCATATCTCTTTGAAGGAGTGAAAATAACTAAATACCGAAGTTACTGTGAATTTTGATTCTGCATATGCGCATTTCGACAACTTATGTCTCTTCAGTGCAGATAAAATCTAAACGTTTGGAAG
>MJUU01002949.1:0-24868 GCA_002080025.1 Modiolus philippinarum | reverse complement strand
CGTAATTTTTATTCTGCTGATTGTCTTAAAGCCTTATTTACAAACGTCGCTGGCGACAAAATCGTTCAATTTTTAAAAGCAATCAATTTATTTAGTAAGATTTAAATGGATCAATTTTAAACAAGTTTCAAATTTCTAATATTGTTACTGTTAAACCAAAATTTCTTCTATTATGTTTTTAACATTTTTACACATTTGTTTGCTATATGGTTTTATATAGATATTTTATGTATTTATTAAAATTGTTCAGTATATTCAACAGTTCTCGCCACAATATAGCTGAAATATTGCTGAAGTTGGCGTAAAACATCAATCAATCAATGTATTGGACATACTACTGCACCTTTACTACAACTTTTATATTAAGCATTAATTCCAAGAATTCTGATGCATGCTTGTTGGCAATTAATATAAAATCAAGAATTAGAGTGACAGGTTTTAGCCGGATTTGAAATGTGTGATTATGTCCACTTCCCAACGGCGTCATTCACTCCTTGTAAATGTTGTGAAGTGGACAAAATCGTTGCGAAGTGGACCGTTGGAAAGTGGACATTTTCATACATATTTTTTTTTTTTGAATTTGTATAAGAAAATCTGTATAGAAATTTTATCTGCTTGATACAATACTAAAGGTACAAGATGAGTAATTTAGATGCGTGAATGAAATTTCCTATTGCAGGGTTTTTCCGTTTGACTTTGTCAGTTGGATATTGCATATTTTTCATAATTTAAAAAACTATAAAAGCATGCTTGTGGTGCTTTACTTGTGATTTTGTTGATGAATCTTATCGTTATCTAGTACTTAGTCCTGTGTGGTTCCAGATACTACAAAAATATCGTTACAAAAAACATTTTTCTCATTTTTAAAGAGGAAATTGAAACGTTAAGAAGTGAACATGTTGGTGTACCTTGCTTACTCTGGATGTCCTTTCTACAAACTTTCGTTAATGTTGGAGATTGCATATACCACGGCTATTAACCAATCAGAATGCAGCTTACTTATATAAAGTGTAATTATACCAGATACTATTTAAATGCTGGATCGAAGAAGTTTCTTTTTATGTCTTTTTTTCAGTAGGCAGATTTGGATTTTTTTTTTCGAAAATTTCCCAAATGTTTACCAGATTTTAATTAACATGTGTGCTCCTGTCAAAATGGCAAAAACTCCCTTTTTTCAGGAAACCCATCGGAACCACCAACTGTAAGGCTAGATCCACTGTGGATAAGAGTGTTATATACATAGTGCAACTATTTCTCGGTTGAAAAAAGAGAGATTTAAATATGACACACGTGAGATATTGGTTACATAAAAAAGGATGATAACCGATTTGCACTTATCATATGATGTTATACGATATCAATAAGGGTGCGTTTGTACGTATCATACAGTAAAACAGTTATAACAGTCTACTGAAATCCAGAATGACTCTCTACCAAACCCTTCGGCAAGTTTTGAATCTGCCGGGAGTTTAGCGGAGAGCACTCCTTGGCCCATTTTTCCAAATTTCTTATTCTCTCCTTCTAAAGATTGTGGTCTTGGCGTTAGTAATCGCTCTTTAGTGAGTTTTATTTGTATGTTTATAATACTATAGGGAAACGGGATAGAGAAAGGGGAGGTTTGGCCAATAAACCGATAGCTCTTGCTAGTGCCGGTACAAAGTCCGGCTATCCAGAATTCCTATCGTTGTCTACGTTTATCTTTTGTCTTTTTATTTTTTTATTGTGCAGTTCCTCGGTAGATTGTGGCTTTCGGCCATTGTAAGAGCTTCCTGTTATCTTCTCTGTAGAATCTCACTACAAGGTGAACTGGTGGGAGGGATACTAGCCCTCTTGATACTTTTTAAGTATTGCCGTATGTGTTGCTCGCTGTTGTGGGGTTTCTTTAGAACGAAGAAGTCCTCCGACCATGAAACAAGAATATAAAAGTATGGTATTTCGGGAGAGTCACCCCCATTAGTAACGAGATCACCGGCAAGGATTTTGAGGAAATAGGAGAAATCCAGTCGACACTTCATTTATTTTAGTAAATTACTTTTCTTTCTGTAAATATCGAGTCCTAATGCTAACAAATGGATAACAATCTATTCAACTGAATTTTAGAATTTTATTACAATGCAAACTTGAAGAGATCCAACGGGTGTAAACATATTTCCATGAGACTTAAGCACAACGTATGAAATTAATCTCAAGTTGGGGATGTCGTTCCCTGTACCTTAAGCCTTTCCCTCATGTTAAGCACAACGTATGAAGTTAATCTCAAGTGGGGGATGTCGTTCCCTGTACCTTTAGCCTTTCCCTCAGGTTAAGCACAACGTATGAAGTTAATCTCAAGTTGGGGATGTCGTTCCCTGTACCTTAAGCCTTTCCCTCAGGTTAAGCACAACGTACGAAGTTAATTTCAAGTTGGGGATGTCGTTCCCTGTACCTTAAGCCTTTCCCTCAGGTTAAGCACAACGTATGAAGTTAATCCCAAGTTGGGGATGTCGTTCCCTGTACCTTAAGCCTTTCCCTCAGATTAAGCACAACGTATGAAGTTAAATTCAAGTTGGGGATGTTGTTCCCTGAATCTTAAGCCTGTCCCTCAGGTTAAAACTTTAAAATTCTCTGTGTTTTAATGGTGTTGTTGTATTGCAGAATAATGGTTGCTCGAGAAACAAAAAAGAACAACAAACAAACAAACAAATAGAAAACAAAAACAAAACTAAAAGTAAACATTTTAAGTAACATACTTCAAAATGTAAAAAAAAAAACAAATTCACATTCACTACACATAAGGGGAGGGTTTGGGTTTAAACCCATCACAATTTTGCGCCTGTCCCAAGTCAGAAATATGTTGGTCATTGGCTTGTTCTTTTCTTGTTATAAAATTTTAGTTTCTTGATTTTTGGGTTGTTGGATGTGGTTTTGTTTCCATTGATTTATTCACTTTTTTGGGGGCCATTTAGGGCTTGCTATATGGTGTGAGGCTCTTCGCTGTGTTAAAGACCGTACGGTGACCCCTAGATGCTTTGTTTTTGGTCGTTTTAACCTGGAGATTGGATATTGTCTCCTGGACATTTAGGGACCGACCATTTAACCTGAAGGGAGGGGGGTATGGTTTTTTTTTACTGGACAGCCGGATTTGAAATGTGTGATTTATCTATTTTTTTCACCTGTATCAGCAAAATATTTTTTTTCAAAATTAACATTATTTTTTGGGGCAGAAAGCCTCCTCCAGAAAACTTTTTTTCATCATTTTGGCAGCCAAAATATTTTTCACAAAAAAATCAGTCCCCAAATATATTTTTTAGAAAAAAACCATAGCCCCCCCCCCCTTTCGAGTTAAATGGTCGGTCCCTTACCCCATTTCCTTTCTTTTTCAATTTCAACCTCTCCATACTTATACTTTATACAGACAATGTTTACAAACATTTATTATCACACTATAATACCGTGACTGGGTAAATGGGACATTCCTATGTCTAATGTCAATATTTACATTACTACTAACCCCGTCACATGAGCTAACAAGGCTCAAGGTCGGATTCTCAGTAAAAGCAATTGTCACCGTGTAAGAATTATTTTCCCTCGTTCACAAAAATAACCCAATTACATACCTTTTCAAGTACAAAAAATGGAACTTGCTCACCTGATTATTTCAATCCATCACAACAATACATAAAGCGAACGATTTGTTTATTCCCACCAATTCATTATATTTTCTCTATTCTCTTTTCCCAAAGTAGATTCATACTAACAAGAAAATAAGTGGTGTACCTATCTCGTTTTATTCTACATAAAGTGTGAAAAGAAATAAAAAGTTAGCCACCGCACAAAACAGGCACAAATGAAACTTTTTCGTTTCATAAATATGATGTTCATGAATGGAAAAGAACAGAAATTAGGTAAATGTCAAGGAGACAACATCCCATCTCCAGGTTAAAACGACCCAAAACAAAGCATCTAGGGGTAAGCGTACGGTCAACACAGTGAGGAACCTCACACCATATTGCAAGCCCTAAATGGTCCCAAAAAAGGTAAAAATAGTGAATAAATCAATGGATACAAATTGGTGTCTGAAAATGCTTCGGTTTTGGCCAGTAACTCTTTATTGCGTACAGCCTTAAAAAACGAATGGTTCCAAAGAGGCTTTCCTGGCTTTTTTGCGATTTTTTTGTCACCTTTCCCTCTATTTTCCCCCAAATCTTTTTCCTAGATCCACCAAATGAATAACTTTTGTTTCAGTAACTAAACTTACTCATGATTGGCATGATTGACACATGAGAGCAAGTCGATAGTAGTTAAAGGTGCGTTTGACTGCATTTTTGTCGTATAATTAGTTTACATTTAGCCCAACCCTAAGCCTAAGCCCAATCATCACATTAAACCTGGCATCTCTATCCCTATCCGTTCAGGGTATGTCAATTTAAGCCGAAATTCAAAGACAAAGCCGCGATCGCTTTTTCCGGGGAACACTTCCCCTTAAACTACCCCTAAGCCGGAGCATCACCTTAACCCAACCCCTTAGCATAACACTAACCATTACCTAAACTCTAAGCCTAAGCCAAATTATTACATCCGGTGGAGACTTCCCCTTAAACTACCCTTAAGCCGGAACATGGCCTTAACCCTAACCATTAGCCTAACCTTTACCATTACCTTAACCCTAAGCCTAGATCCAATCACCGTCCCAAACCTGGCGTCTCTGTCCCGCTTCATTCCGGAGATGTCAATTCAGGCCGAAATTCAAAGGCGAAGCCATTGGCGCCTTGTCCGAGGAAGACTTCCCCTTAAACTACCCCTAAGCCGGGACATCGCCTTAACCCTAACCATTAGCCTAACCTTTACCATTACCTTAAACCTAAGCCTAGATCCAATCACCGTCCCAAACCTGGCGTCTCTGTCCCGCTTCATTCCGGAGATGTCAATTCAGGCCGAAATTTAAAGGCAAAGCCGCGACCACCTTGTCCGGGGTAGACTTCCCCTTAAAATACCCCTAAGACGGAATATCGCCTTAACCTCAATCCTTAGCCGAACCTAACCCATACCTTAAACCTCATCATAAGATCAATTACCGTCCAAAACATGGCCTCTCTATCCCGCTTCGTTCCGGAGATGTTAATACAGGCCGAAATTCTAAGGCAAACCCACGACCGCCTTCTACGGGGAGACTTTCCCTTAAACTACCCCTTAGCCGTAACTTGAACTTAACCCCAACCAAAACCCAACCCATACCTTAACCCTAAGCCTTAGCCCAGTCATCACATTAAACCTGGCGTGTCTATCCCTCTCCGTTCCGGAGATATCAATTCAGGCCGAAATTCTGACGGAAAGCCGCGACCGCCTTGTTCGGTGAAGACTTCCCCCTTAAACTATCCCGAAGCCGGAACATGGACTTAACCCAAACCCTAATTGTAGCCCTAACCAATACCTTAGCCCTCACCCTAAGCCCGATCACCACCACAAGTCTTGCGTCTGGATCCCTCTCCATTCCGGAGATGTCCCCGAGAAGAAGGCGGCAGTGGACTTGGCTTTTACACTTCCCCTTAAAATTACATCTCCGAAAAGAAGCGGGGTAGAGGCGCCAGGGTAATGGTGACGATTGGACTAATCATTGAGTTAAGGTATTGCTATAACAGAACAGGCGATAACGGATGGTATAGGGTTTGCTTGGAAAGTGGAAACATATGCAAACGCATGCATCAACAGAGTTAGACTGGCTGACCATTGCAAATTTGCAGTTCATCCGATTTTATTTCATGTCGTGCATGATATCAGGTAATCTGTGTTTTCGTCATAGATTTATATCATTTATGTATAAAAATAAAGCATGACCTCCACTGTCTTGTAACTTGTGCGGCAATTTTGATTGAGTCGTAGCCCAAATAGAAAGGCATCTCATTTATTTCTATTTTTAATACTGTACAGAAAGCAAATATAATGGTGAGTCTCCAAATTAATTATCATGGGCCGATCCTCAAACAAAAACTTGATTTTATGTCAAAACATAGAACATTCTTGTGTATATATTTTGCATTTGTATTGGCTTACTCCATCATGGCTGTAATATGCAAATAATGTACATATATTATCATTATACCTTACATAATAAAGAATCAATTCTATTGGTTGAGACATATAGTCACATGATATGAAATAATTTGGATATTTTCGCGCAAAATTGTTGCTAGCAGTGAATAACCTATTATTCACCGGTGAATAACCCCTGGAAATTACAACGCCCATGGAATAACCCTATTATTCACCTGTAAATAACCCCTGAAAATTACAATGCCCGTTGAAGAACCCTATTATTCACCGGTGAATAACCCCTGAAAATTACAATGTTCATGGAATAACCCTATTATTCACCGGTGAATAACCCCGAAAAGATGCAACGTCTTTGGAATAATATTTCCAATGTTTGTTCGGTATAATAAAACAGTTACGGCCCATGATATTGGTGAATATCCCAAATTATCAACTGCACTGAGGTTATTTCCCTCGGGCTAAAGCCCTCGGGAAATAACCATAAGTGCAGTTGACAATTTGGGATATTCACCTCTTTCGAGAACCATAACTGTATATTATTATAACAAATCGAATCTATAAGTTTTCATGTTTATATCAAGACAATCCACTTTACTTTTGGTACCAAGAATTTTGATACTACATAGCTACTACAATTTTATTTGTAGATTTCTGTAAACGATTTATCCAAATATTGCGGTGTACGGAATAATTACATTGTAAGATAAAATTATCTTATTATCTTGAGATGATAAAAATGAAATAAAAATGTATCAATCCGACTGTTTTTGGTTGATAATTACATATATACTACCAGAACATTACCATGTGTACGTGCATCGGTATCCGTAAGGTACAATGCCATGCTATAAACAGTTTATATCCGGATTACGCGAAAATCTTCAAGGCTGATACTGATTTTTTTATTTACTTTAATTTCAACTTTTAAGATGGAACTTTTGAATTTTTAACTTTTGCTCTTTAAAAATCATTGTAAAACAACGATAACAAAATATTGAAAATGCAGTTCATTTAAATGTGGCATTTATGATTTTTTATATATCAAGATATTACCAATATATCTTTCATTATTGTACTATAATACTTGCAATAAAAGGAAAAGTGGGCGCAGACGAAAAAATGGTAACGGCGGAGATGAACAAATGAAATCGCATGAATCGGCGCAAATGAAAAATCAGAAGTTTTAAAGATCGGCGCAAATGCCATACGCCCCCAATGTTTGCGGTGGTTAAATGTGAAACCTCGAGTGTGAAACTAAATGCATATTGATGAAAGATGTTCACATTTTTACCTCTGAAAAGCTATTGCACGTCTTTCACTTTTGATGTAGATTTATGTTTCAGGTAATATACATGACCTTATTAATTATTGGATATGTTTCATTTGTGTCAAGTACATATTTATCACGCTCACGTCGATCGACTGGCAGGTGAAAACGAGGATTGGCCAATATATTGTTGATGTTTACGTCAACTAATTGCGTCATTCATTTTGGAGGTTTAACAGTTCAGTCAGATGACAAAATAGTTCAGACTGAAATTTTCCTAGATAAATGATTTATTTATATTTATTATTGATATGCATAATTATATTTGCATTTAATTCATCTACGGAATTCTGTCATGTGTAGAAAATTTATTTATATTTTACTTACTTATTTATTTTATTTATGTTGTTTACGCGGTGCAACAAATTATCTTGTTAGATGAAATTTCTTCACTAACTATACGCCCATTAAAATAAAGGCTGATAATGTTTTTTTCTGAATTGCAAATAAAAAAAGTTTTGTCAATGGTAACATGCATACAATAGATCAAAAACATATCCTGTTATATCCAAAATAACCTCAACAGATGGGCAGATGTGGGTGAATATACAGTTTTGAGAGAACGATTTATGCGCATTAAGCTTAGCGGTTGCCGGGTTCAAGCCCCAAAAATTAAATGTTGTGGTATGTATTTGTAAATATGTTTTCTTTTTAGTATGTAAGCACTCCTGTCCAGATTAAATGGTCAGTAATTATAAACTGACCACTAGCTGACCCGGATATACCTTTGAATATTTATATTTGGGGTCAAGAATTCAATACATACCTCACTGGAACATTTTAAACCTTGACCGAATTTTTTAATAATTGATTGAAAAATTGTTTAAATACAGGGTCAATCGCGTCGTCAATTCGATCCAAGTGTATTGAATTTAATCGCACAATTGGCAGAATGTCATGTAACAATAGTCCAAATGTTGTCAAGGTGTATGTAAACAATAAAAAATTCTTTGTCACACAACATTGACAAATATGTAAGGGTGCGCTATTCAATACAGTTTATACAATTTAAATACACGTGTCTCATTAAAAATATTTTATTTTTTTTTATATGGAAAATATGAAGTCACGTGTACCTTCAAAAAACTTACTAGCCATGACTAGATACACATAACATTTAGGTCAAGATCACATGTCAAATGTTACATATATATATATTATGAAAATTAAAATATATTTAGCGAAATGAATACCGAGGTTACTGTGAATTATAAATTGTGGAAATGGCAAAAAAGGGACTAAGCAATATTTTTGTTATAACGTTTTAGAAATGTTTTCATGTTTGATTTTAAAATGAAAAGGTTTAAAATGAGGAGAAAATGCATACCGGTATTCTCAGAAATTACTTAATGCGTCTCGATTCGTAGTCTCAAACCAAATGATTGATATAATTTTGTATGTGCAATGTATTCAAGTACGCAAAGCTTTTGTTTTTTTTTATCACCACAAACTTTTTGTCCATTGTTTTACAGTTTATCATTAGCATGCACTTGCTATAGATGTTTTATTTACATGAAAACGTAAGATACCTAGTCAAAGTTGATAAAAAATATGGTCTATTTTTTAAAATGCACAGGCCAATGAGTCAAAATTCAAGAAATGTGGGCAACCGAAAGTCATCTTGTACTAATGCAAGATTTTGGTACCATTTCAATATAATGAATAGGATTGGACAACAGACAAAGCCTTTGTAAGTGTAATGGGGCTATGACATGGCACAAACAATCAAGAGTCCATCAGTAAGGTTCTGGAGTTTAATACAGCATGCGAAATTACCCCGTAATAATAATAACAAAGTATTAAACACAATTTACTTATAAAATATATAAATCAGAGAGTCAATAAATAGACAAACATACGGAAGCCTATATTCGTCTCTCCTTATTATTAATTTCGCCTTAACTTTGTGTTATTTTTTAAGAATAAATGCTTTATATGGTGATAATTAAGGGTTATTAAGTAATGATTATGTCATTATTAATTGTAATCTTTGTTAAATTTTCTTTGAATTGTGGTTTATAATATTAAGCTCAATTTAATTAAAATGTTGATAATTATTAATTTAATTAATTATACTTGCTCCTTATAACTAGTAAGCAAATGTTATTTAGAAAACAGTTACTGCTTTATAAGATCATATCCCGTTATTAATCAATCTTGTTTAATGACTTATAACGTATACACGGCAAAATTTATTGCCAATTTAAACAAATGGGTTGTAGTTTTGGAATGGAGGCTTGGAGATTCCTTTAAAATAAATAAATTAAAATGTGTGTGTTACTTTTGTGATTTTTTTCCCCACTGCTTCCATCACAGCAGCAATAAACCACCGCTGAATTCCCGGAATGAGCACGCGAGCAGCAAAAAAATGAGCAAATAAGCAGAGAAATAAGTAGCGTAAGCAGCGAAATGAGTACGAACAAAGGATAAATCAACGCTGAATTTCCGAGATGAGCACATGAGCATCGATTATGAGCAAGTGAGCAACGAAATAAGCACGTGATCATACTCAGAAACAGCAGAATTACCACTTTCACCAGCGCTCCCCACTACAGCAATTCCCGAGATGAGCATGCGAGCAGCGAAATGAGCACGTGAGCAGTGAAATGATCAAATGAGCAGCGACATGCCAAATCTTTATAGGACTTTATAAATATTGCAATTAAAACGAACAAAAACAAAGCATCTAGGGATAACCGTACGGTCTTCAACACAGTGAGGAACCTCACACCATATAGCAAGCCCTAAACGGCCCCAAAAGGTAAAAACGTAAATAAATCAATGGAAACAAACCACATCCAATATATGTTTTCGAGGTAACTTTATGCTTCTAAAACGAATGGTGACATTTACCAAGTCCCATCTCTTACAGTATGGGTGTTATTAGGTCCAAAATTTAGGGAAATGACAAATTACCATTTTTCCAAAGTCAACTATTTTTATGTTTTCGGGGGTATCTTCACCATCTGAGTCAACTGAAGACATTAATAAAGTGATATCTCTTATCGTATGATAGTAAAGAGGGTCCTTGGTTTTGGCAGAAGAAATCAACATCCAGTTGAGTGGACTTTAACGTCAGAAACAAAAATGATATTTCTACGAACAAGGCTTTATATACGGTCAGAGAAGATTGGGAATGACGTTGCTCACTTGCTCATTTCGCTGCTCACGCTGCTGATGTCGCTGCTCAGTTGCTCATTTCGCGTCTCGCGCTGCTTATTTCTCTGCTCCTTTTTGCTGCTCGTGTGCTCATCTCGGGGATTCAACGGTGGTTTATTGCTGCTGCGGTGGAAAAAAGATATCACAAGAGTAACAACCATATTTTTATTTATTTTCTTTTCTAAAGGAATCTTCCAGCCCCCATTCCAAAACTCGAACCCATTTTATTAAATTGACAATAAATTTTGCCATGTATACGTTATAAGTCATTAAACAAGATTAATTAATAACGGGATATAATCTTATAAAGCAGTAACTGTTTTCTAAATAACATTTGCTTACTAGTTATAAGGAACAAGCATAATTAATTAAATGACCATTACAATTATAATAATTATCAACATTTTAATTAAATTGAGCTCAATATTATAATAAACCACAATTCAAAGAAAATTTAACAAAGATTACAATTAATAATGACATAATCATTACTTAATAACCCTTAATTATCACCATATAAAACATAAAATTAATGATAAGGAGAGACGAATATAGGCTTCCGTACAAACATATATTAAAACAGTGTTGTTTGAATAATTTGTCTATTCCAAAAAGTTTTCTTTGTTCAAAATAGTTAACAATTCTACACTATCCAATAATAATATTATCAAATTACCATATGCACATAAATAATAAGTGTTTAAAACTGTTACCGTTAATAACCCCTTCACATAAACGAATCATTCATAGTCGTTCGCAAACATCCGTATTTAAATCGCAGACATTCGGTAATTAATTGTAGACATTCGCAGATATTCGTGTCGATTCGTGTAAGGACATGGAAATTTTTTAACATGTAAAAAAAAATACACGAATATCCACGAATCTTTATGGATTATTTCATCCGTAAAGATCTCGCAAACCAATCTTAACAATTCGTAAGTCATCGTTAACCGATCGCAATAAATCGTAAATGATTTGCAATAAATCGTGGACAGTATGGTTCCTAAAATGTTTAACGATTTATATAAGAATGATTGCGAGTAGTTTATGGTCGTTTTGCGATTGATTTACGGACAGACTAGTATTCACGCGATCATTTTGACAAGGCACTGGATACGGTTACACAGATATGTAATAATAACGGAAAATTATTGTTACGCAAAAAATTAATATCCAGAGTACATTACCGAACACGGGACCGATATTTTCCGTGTGTAACAATAATATTATAATTATTGTTACACATCTAATTGTTACACAGAATAATAATAACTTTGCATCCGAGGGTACTAATGAGAATTTAAAAAATAATAATCATAAACCGAAAGATTAAAAAAAAATAAAATTAAACCAAATATATTCGGTGCTGGCCCGAAAACTGATTTTATTTGAAAATTTGCAATATCTAAATTTAAGAAGTTTTGTTAAAATCTAAGGAGTATCCCCCTCTTGCATAGCTCTGTCTTTGGCTGATTTTGGCTTTCCTATTTAGATCCTTTTGGTAATTTGTTCTCTATCAGCTTTTACACATATTTTGGTTCGTGGATTTCAAACCGGTTTGATTTGATCTGTACTGATGAGACATAAGTTGTCGAAATGCGCATATGTAGAACCTAAATTCACAATAATCTTGGTATTTTGTATTTTGATGTCCTCAAGGACTTATAATTAGGAGGATATGCAACTCGTACACAATACATTTTGCATTTTTCAAATCTCTGGTGGAACGTTTGATATGCATTCACTTTACAGCTAACTACGGTAGAATAATGTTTTTGAAAGCTGAAATATTTTACGTTGTAAGAGTACTCCGAATATTATTATTTTGTGTAACAATAATTTTCCGTTATTATTAAATATCTGTGTAACCGTATCCAGTGCCTTTTGACAATATACGCGATTATTTAGGGAACGACCATTTAACCTGAAGGGGGGGGGGTTATGGTTTTTTTTTCTGGACAGAAAGTTTTTTTCGCGCTTCGCGCGAAACAAATTGTTTATTTTTNAAATTCACAGTAATCTCGGTATTTTGTATTTTGATGTCCTCAAGGACTTATAATTAGGAGGATATGCAACTCGTACACAATACATTTTGCATTTTTCAAATCTCTGGTGGAACGTTTGATATGCAATCACTTTACAGCTAACTACGGAAAAAGTTGTACATGGATTTTAATAGAATAATGTTTTTGAAAGCTGAAATATTTTACGTTGTAAGAGTACTCCGAATATTATTATTTTGTGTAACAATAATTTTCCGTTATTATTACATATCTGTGTAACCGTATCCAGTGCCTTTTGACAATATACGCGATTATTTAAAGAATTTAAACGAATACTATATAAATGCGAGTATTTTACGATATTTAACGATGTGATAGGCACTCCAATCTTTGTCGTGCCCCTTCTAAAATTAGAATTCTAAGGATCCTCTTCGAGGATTGAAAAGTTTTGATGATGTCAGTTTTCTATTATTTTCCTCTGTGCCTGTATGAGAAAAGGTCGAAAAATCTTTTCGTACAATAATAAGTTTTTTAATAGTAGGACAAAGCCGGCACCTTAATGTGCATTTTAAGACTGGTTGAGTTTTATCTGAGTAAATATTACCCCATTTCTATCCTAACTGCATCGCATCCATTCTCAGTAAATCGTTTTAAGTGGTCGTTCATATTCGCAACTCTATAAAATATCGTAATTCACTCGTAAATGTGTGTTTTATTCGCAAGCATTCGTGTTAGCTTTACGGATCTTGTAACTTTTAAAAATTCGTACTGATTCGTAATGTAAGAAAAATTTGTGTATGTGAAGGGGACATAAAGAGTAGGACAACCATCCTTCATCTCTGTTCTTCTTGACTTTTCATTTTCATCAGACTGCATGATTAATAAAGGGGCTTTTGTTCCAAACACCTTTTGCCTTCAAATCCACTTCATTTTGCTTCATTCAGTTGATATAATAACACATGTAGAATTTCTTAAGGGGTTTATTACTTGGTTTCTTCTTTATATATGTTTAGCCAGAGCAAATTCGACAGGACTCGGAGCTTACGAACAATCTAGACAAAATTATACCAACTATTCGGTATCAAACAGTTGTTCATAACACATCATTTAGATGGTCTTTGGTTGGCAACTCAGTAGCCATTGACAAAGAATTTACGACCTGATGACATATGATACTTTGCAGAACAAAAAATAGTAATGGTGCATTACATGATACCCCGCCACGTTTCACAAAATTTCGAAGTATCAAGGGGCATAACTCCAGAAACCCTTGGACCTGTGAACCCATATTCGAACTCGACCCGATTTTTGTGGTGAACAAGCTACATACCAAGTTTGAAGACTGTATGTTATTCCGTCCAAAAATTATCAGTCGGAAACCTTCGGGGGGCGGACAGACAGACGGACGGACGGACAGACAGACAGACAGACAGACAGACAGACGGACGGACGGATGGACACACGACTGAGGGTATCACATAATACCACGCCACTACGTGTGGCGGGGTATAAAAACTGTTAGCAAAGATACTTGTTCTCTCAGTTAAAATTATTGCAATTGTGTTTTGATCAAACTCTTAAGAAGCAATGAATAAAAATATCTATAATTATATACAAAGTAATATTTAGTAAATAGCATATCTGGATAAGGCACGATGAGGAAGTTCTGCTGTAAATTATAATTTTGCACAGAATTATCCTGAAGCATCGTCCCTTGGTGCCTTCTCTACCTGAGTCATCTTGTCTAATCTATAGCAAAATTTGTACTCTATATTTCAAATGTCCACAGTGCTGGTGCCCTCTGATCACTTTATTTTATTAGTATTATGGATACACTTTATTTTGATAGTGTAAAATATATATATTTATATGTGTGTATTAGCCTCTGTAATAATTATTTTTGTTATGTTTTGTCATCATGTCCTCAATGGACCCTTGATTGGTTAATAAAGCATATTCTATTATATTCTATTCTATTCTATACAATTCGATTTGACCCCACAGATATGTGCAACGGAAACGAAATTATCTATTTTTGTAAGCGTGTTACAATTGGCCTACCTACCCTAAAATAAATTCGGTGCTGACTCGACAGCAGATTTTATTAGGAAACTTGCAATATCTAAATTTTAGTAAAAAAACTTAAGGAGTATCTCCGTCATGCAAAGCTTTGTCCTTATCTGAATTTGGCATTCGATATTTGAGTTTATGGTCCTCCAAATGTTTAGATTTTATCTGCACTGAAGAGACATAAGTTGTCGAAATGGCCATCTGCAGAAACTAAAGACACATGAAGTTTGGTATTTTGTTTTTCGTTCATATGTGATGCTGCAGAAACAAATCTTCAATACAAATGTTATATTTCTTCAAGAGTTAGTACACATAGCATTTACCTGTTACGACAAAAATTAAAAATGTATTCCATGCCTACTAAGTTTTTTTTCCACTTTATATTTCCTGCCCCTACCCATTTCTCCCCTTTTCCAGTGGCAATCAAAAGTCGTTGCCCCGGTTGTCCCTTCCACCTTTATTTCTTTCTTCTTTTACTTACAATTTGTTTTGAATTGATTAACTTGTTCTCGTCCTGATATAGCTGAAATATTGCTCATTGGACGTTAAACTCTAACTAATCAATCAATCAATCAATCACTTTATATTCATTAAAATACATTGAGCCATTCTACAGTGGTGTTTCCGAAACAATTTTCGGCATGTTTTTTTCTATTTCTCATTTAATTTTAAACCTTCACTTTGACACACTAATAAAATATAAAACTAAGATGTTTTCTTTACCCATGAAGTTTCCTTTTGCTTATATTATCATATACATGTATAACTGTTTGGTGTTTTAATACTGAAACCAATTTTAAGCTCCTTTTTATTAGTTGAAGATCATGTGACCTTAACCTTAGACCTACTGACAATTTATTCATCATGAAAAAATTAAACGTTTAGGTAGAACCTTTCTATTTCTTTTGTTTTGTCATAAGACCTAGTTTTTAACAGTATGCCATGTAGAAATTTATTCTTTTGTCTCATAAACATCTACTATAATCCTTTGTTTGTTCATTCGTTTTTCCAACAACTATGCTTTATGATTATTTATTGCAAAGTATTGGTAATAAATATATTTGTAATGGTTTTACCATACAACATTTATTGTTGATTGTTTTCCGTGGGAGTGCAGTATGATTTACTGTGTAGAAATTATATGTACTACACCTAAAGGAAAAAGGCGTTGAAACATCCTAGGCCATGTAAGCAATGTTACTCCATAGATAGACGACGATAGAGTTTGAAATATATAACTTGCTAACAATTGTCATTAATTTGCAATTATATACATTTTACATGAATGATAATGTGTTGGTAAGGTGAGCTGCAAAGGTAGAATATATGATTCCGAATGCCAACAGTGATGAAAATCATCTTTTTAAACCTGTTAACATCGGAAAATCCAGCAAGGTATTCGGCTTGATTTGAACCCCTGCTTTGTTGTCATCTATGGCAACACCGCCTGCACTATGTCCAGCGCCCTAGACCACTCGGCCACCTAGGCTATATAAAATATATAGCTTTCGGTAACCGGGTCATTCCTCCTCGTAGGAAATCTAGGGTTGTAACATAGTACACGATGAACATTAGGTGGGTAGGAAATATAGATAGAAGAATTATAAGGTTGCAACAGGTAAGATACATAAGGAATAGAGATAATAGTGTTGCACACAGTTCTATATAATATGAATGATAATGTGTTGGTAAGGTGAGCTGCAAAGGTAGAATATATGATTCCGAATGCCAACAGTGATGAAAATCACCTTTTTAAACCTGTTAACATCGGAAAATCCAGCAAGGTCTTCGGCTGGATTTGAACCCCTGCTTGTTGTCATCTATGGCAACACCGCCTGCATTATGTCCAGCGCCCTAGACCACTCGGCCACCTAGGCTATGTAAAAATATAGCTTTCGGTCACCGGCTCATTCCTCCTCGTAGGAAATCTAGAGTTGTAACATAGTACACAATGAACATAAGGTGGGTAGGAAATAGATAGAAGAGGGATAAGGTTGCAACAGGTAAGATACATTAGGTATATAGATAATAGTGTCGCACACAGCTCTATATAATATGAATGATAATGTGTTGGTAAGGTGAGCTGCAAAGGTAGAATATATGATTCCGAATGCCAACAGTGATGAATATCATCTTTTTAAACCTGTTAACATCGGAAAATCCAGCAAGGTCTTCGGCTGGATTTGAACCCCTGCTTGTTGTTATCTAGGGCAACACCGCCTGAACCAGGGGTTCAAATCCAGCCGAAGACCTTGCTGGATTTTCCGATGTTAACAGGTTTAAAGATGATTTTCATCACTGTTGGCATTGGGAATCATATAATCTACCTTTGCAGCTCACCTTACCAACACATTATCATTCATATTATATAGAGCTGTGTGCAACACTATTATCTATATACCTAATTACATAAATAGCTTGTTTTTATGTGGTATATATTTAGAAATCCAGTTTACCTTTTTACTGGTATCCAAGGCGATCGTTTCCGCCTTCAATTACACGAAAGTACCTATCTCGAAAGTCCCGTACTACATGTAGTATTTAATATTTAGCAAAATATACAATATGAAAACAGAAAAAAAAACATTGAAAGTTCAATAGATCTTCATCCTTTGGTTCCTTGTAAAACTTCGATTCACATGCTCATAAAAGTCATAAGTATGTTTTTCAACCTCTTTGGACGTGAATGCAGTTTCATACGCCCTTTTTCCTGTTGGTGTACTGCTCATACTGGTTCTATATATTCGTGAAAATATTCTAAACTTTGTGTAGACTTATGAAAAATGGCTTAGAATCATCCCCTTTTTGCAGTCTGGATCAACATTTTGATACGTTCAACAATCGGCAACACATAAATAGATTTGTGTGTTGAATTGCTTCGATAATTCGGAGGGGGTGATACGGTTTTCGGAAATGGGAGAAAGGGTGTAAAACATTAAGGAAATAGGAAAAATTATGAAAAAATAGGAAAATTGAAAAAGATAAAAAGTGGGAAGTTTTAAAACGAAAAACAAGCATTTGAGAATTAGGAAAAAGGACCACAAAAAACATGTGGGAAATTTGAAAAGGGTAAATAAAAAATTTGGAAAATGGGAGAACAGACTCCCTGTGTCACCCTGCTCAAATTCAAACCCATGTCCTTTGTCCACAATTTTAAAACATGTTTACAATAGTTAAATAATATAAACATAACACAATGTTCACCTTCTGTTGATCTCTATATATAATATGTACAATGTACCGGTCTAGTGTTTGACCAGTCTAAAAGGTCACTGGGCTAATTATTGGCGGACATTTAATTGGTCTGAACGATAGCAGAAAACTATATTGACCTGGTCAAGGGAAATCAAGGGGTCATATGAAGTGCATATAAATCTTGAATAATGGCAGACCAAGGTTGTCCGTTCATTGCCAGGGGACATCGTATCATCAGGAGATATGATTGAGAATCCCCTCGAGACACCTCACAAGTAAAGAAACGGTCATTTATGAGAAGGGATGTCCTTAATTATTCTTTGTTGCTGTTCAAAATGCTCATTATATTTTTTCAGCATTTTTTATTAGTTTTGTTTAATAATCAATATCTCTTTCCAACGTAAGCAAATGTATTTTTAACATGAAGAAAAGGAATTTAATCCTTGTCCAATTTTAAGCATTTTACTTCGGGCTTTTAATACGCTATATGGAATAAAAATACATCATTTTTTTTATGACGCATCAGTCTTTTTATTTAAATTTACCCCGAAATTTACCTCAAATTATTTTTCCTCTTTCTCTCTTTATACATTTCTTCAAAAAAAGTGCACGGTCGACTCACAAATTAATATCCTTATATTTTATGGTACATGTATTCGGATTTTCCCATCCTCGTTTTGAAATCTTTTCTGTAGAAAATAATAATTTTGCTAGGGCAGATTTTTTTAGGAACTTTCAATTTATTCTTTTGATTTTTTTAAATTAAAAATAAAATTTGCCAGGGAGCAACCATTTGATTTTAGGGAGGGGGAGACAGGAAGAAACATCTGATCCTGGATATTTTTTTCATGAAATGTTTGAGCCTGGCATTTTTATTCTCACTGGAAGCAATCCTGTTGTTTTCTCAGTCCAAGTAAAAAATCTGGCTTCATATCTGTCATCCTGGTTATTTTTTTTCAACGTCCTCATGTCCTGATAATTTTTTTTTCACCAAATTTCTGATCCTGGATTTTTTTTTCAAATTCCTTCCTTTTCACCTTTCCCTCCCTCAGTGAATCATTTTTTGGAAATCATGTAAAACAAAATAAATTTACAAGTATCTGTACATTATTGTACGGGTTGTTTCGCTCCTATTACCCGTTCGCTCCGGGTTATTTCGTGCCGAAAAGTGGGTAGTTTCGCTCCGATAATTAAGGTAATGTAATGCGTAATTGGCTGTGGATGGATATAATATTAACATAATTATGTCGGATTTACTTTTGAATTTAAGTAATAAAAATAGTGAACCATAATTTCAAACCATACATCCTAACTAAATAATTAATGAAGTAATTAAATGGTTTAACATGATTAAGACGCAATAATTTAATATAATTAAGTAATGATTAATCATTCTTTGATCTATCAGAATATAATTAAATAATTAATATGTATGTATCTTTATCTCTTAGTCCAGATTCAGAATATAACAAAGTGAAAAAAAAACACTGGTATCTTGTTAATAATCTCGGAGTTTACCGTCTAGAAGTGCAATCCAATTAGACAAACTCGTTTTATCATGCAAGTCAATGGCACGTGTGTTTTTCTCCATTCTGCTTAGTTCACTAAAAATATCCCCAATGGTGTCTTACCTGAACAAGTCTGCATGGATCATACCACCGTACATCTATAAATGTAATTAAATACCAATTTTATTATTTAAACTGTCGATGTTTTGATATTCTTTGTGTTTCAGAATTGTTAGAAAAAATATAGAAGAGAAAAATAATCAAATGCAACCGAAAACCATAAAAAAAATATCTAAGAGAGACTCTGAGAGATTCCGGCGCCCACTATCGGTATTCCAAAAACAGATTCTGATAAAATACGGAAAGGAAACAGTTTCAAAAAAATATAAAAAGCATGGAGCGAAACGACCCAGGGCGAACGGGAATCGGCGCGAACACAGCCGCGGCGAAAGGGAATAGGAGCGAAACAACCCAGGGTGCGAACGGGATTCGGCGCGAAACGACCCGGATTCTACATTATTTGCAAAATAGGGAGAGTAATAAATACAGCACAATATTTTAAAAGGGATGCACATGTACTTTAATATGAATATATTTGTTTATGAACTTTTATCATAATACTGAATGTGTACCTGGTTAACCTGGTCATAGATAAGTCGACCTCTTTTCAGACAGTTCACAGGCACTTATTATCTCTCAAGTATTTTCATCATATTTATGGTTGACCACGGGAATATAAATTTTTAAAGGGTAGATTAAAACGAAACCTGAGCAAATTATAACTTAAATTGTTTGATTAAAAAACAGTGGTGACCATCAGTGATTCACATACAAATGCAAAGCTTTTCCTTTTTCTGTATACAGAGCAGGAAAAGCTTACCAACTTCCAGAATATTTGATGTCACTCTCGGTAATTTTGTGTATTGCACATTTGGTATTCTACTGCCTATTTCAATTGAAGGTACAAATGAATGGGCACAATGTATTCTATGGAGTGGAGTGTTGGAGTGAGAAAATTTTGGAGTTGTTATTAATATAAGTGCATAAATATCATTTGCATCTGTTTAATGTGTGAAATAAAAAAATAAATATGTGGTAGTGAGTTAAAACGGTAGTAAAAATTCAAGAAAGTCTGAAATGTGAAGATCTGTAAAATGTTAATTAT
Organism: Modiolus philippinarum; assembly: GCA_002080025.1. Taxonomy (NCBI): domain Eukaryota; kingdom Metazoa; phylum Mollusca; class Bivalvia; order Mytilida; family Modiolidae; genus Modiolus; species Modiolus philippinarum. The sequence continues at coordinate 4,408 of MJUU01002949.1, read as the reverse complement.
TTCCAAAATATAACGTTACTAATAGTTAGGAGATGAAGAAGAGTGATGAGATTATCGAATATGATTAATCAGTCAGTCTTTTCTATATTTATACCCCCGCTTGAAAAGCCGGGGGTATATAGTGATAGGGTTGTCCGTCCGTCCGTCCGTTACACCTGAGGGTAACCATCTCTTATCCGTTACTCCTCCTGAAAAGCTGAATAGATTTTCATGAAACTTTAACACAGTCTTTGTGACATAATGTAGATGTGCACCTCCTATTTCAGATTTTGATATAATTGAATTTTTTGGGTTTCCCATAGCAAAACATGGACTTAGCCATTACAATACAAGGGGGGTACCCATCTCTTATCCGCTACTCCTCCTGAACCGCTGAATAGATTTTCATGAAACTTTAACACATTCCTTGTGACATAATGAAGATCTGCGCCTCCTATTTCAGAATTTGATTTGATTAATTTTGGGGGTTTTCCATTGCAAATGATGAACTTTGCCATTACATAATAAGGGGGTATCCATCTCTTATCCGCTACTCCTCCTGAACCAATGAATAGATTTTCATGAAACTTTAACACGGTCTTTGTGACATATTGTAGATGTGCACCTCCTATATCAGAATTTGATTTGATTGATTTTTGGCGTTTCCTATAGCAAAACATGGACTTTGCCATTACATACGATGGCCGATAGCGGCCTGACAAAATACGAACTGACGAGAGATTTTTTTGTACATTTTTTGCATGTGTACAAAACAAGGGTACCCATCTCTTATCCACTACTCCTCCTGAACCACTGAGTAGATTTTCATGAAAGTTAAACACAGTCTTTATGACATAATGTAGATGTGCACCTCCTATTGTAACAGTGGATTCATTCCGGCAGTGTATTCCTACCTTTTGGATAAAATGCACTAGGGTAGAACACCTAATTGACCAATCACAATGGAGTACTGACCATGACGGAATAAACATCAAGGTAGAAATACAATAGGTTGTTTATATATCCGGAAATTCTGCACGCCGGAAAGAAAGTACGCTTACACTATTTCAGAATTTGATTTGATTAATTTTTGGGGTTTTCCATTGCAAAATATGGACTTTGCCTTTACATAACAAGGGGGTATCCATCTCTTATCCGCTACTCCTCCTGAACCAATGCATAGATTTTCTTGAAACTTTAACACAGTCTTTGTGACATAATGTAGATGTGCACCTCCTATATCAGAATTTGATTTAATTGATTTCTGGGGTTTCCTATAGCAAAACATGGACTCTGCCATGATATTATAAGAGGGTACCCATCTCTTATTCGTTACTGCTCCTGAATCACTGAATAGATTTTTATGAAATTTTAACACGGTCTTTGTGACGTAACGTAGATGTGCACCTCCTATTTCAGAATTTGATTTGATTGATTTTTGGGGTTTCCCATAGCAAAACATGGACTTTGCCATTACATTACAAGGGGGTACCCATCTCTTATCCGCTTCTCCTCCTGTACCACTGAATATATTTTCATGAAACTTTAACAGTCTTTGTGACATTATGCAGTTGTGCACCTACTATTTCAGAATTTTATCATACGCCCGCTTGAAAAGTGGGGGAGGGGTATATAGTGATAGGGGTGTCTGTCCGTCTTTCCGTCCGACCATCCATCCATTACACCTGAGGGTACCCATCTTTTATCCGCTACTCCTCCTGAACCAGAGAAAAGATTTTCATGAAACTTTAACAAAGTCTTTATGACATAATGTAGATGTGCACCTCCTATTTCAGAATTTGATTTAATTGATTTTTGGGGTTTCCCAGAGCAAAACATGGACTTTGCCATTACATTACAAGGGGTATCCATCTCTTATCCGCTACTTCTCCTGAACCACTGAATAGATTTTCATGAAACTTTAACACAGTCTTTATGACTAAATGTAGATGTGTACCTTCTATTTCATAATTTGATTTGATTGGTTTTTGGGGTTTCCCATTGCAAAACATGGACTTGGCCATTACGTTTCAAGTGGGTACCCATCTCTTATCCGCTACTCCTCCTGAACCAATGAATAGATTTTCTTGAAACTTAAATAATGCCTTTATGACATAATGTAGATGTGCACCCCCTATTTCAGAATTTGATTTGACTGATTTTTGGGGTTACCATAGGAAAACATGGACTTGCGCATTACATTACAAGTTGGTACCCATCTCTTATCCGCTACTCCTCTGTAATCGCTGAATATATTTTCATGAAACTTTAACACGGTCTTTATGACATAATGTAGATGTGCACCTCCTATTTCAGAATTTGATTTGATTGATTTTTAAGTTCTGGAATCAAATGGGATGCGGGGGGTATTTATTAGTGAGCTTTGCACACAGTTTTTCTAGTTTAAGTAAAAGTCAAATTGAGCTTTATAATAAAAATTTCATAAAGGTTATGAAATAACAATAAATGACAAATTTTCCAGTAAAATACAACTGGAAAATACACCTCGTGACCTGACGAAACTGATTGTTTTAACACATAACTTCCCAGCCACTGCAGCTTAATTACTTCTATGCTGACCTAACAATACATCATGCAAGATTTTTGTCAGCCTGATGATGTACTTATAGACTTTAGCTTGGATAGTTTTGATAAAAATTAAAATTCCATCCAAATAAAAAACAGTGTATTTGCCACAATAAATCATTGAAAAGTAAGGTAGACTTTCATAAATTGCAAATCTGTGAGAATATTTTACATTTGTAAACCCATTCTGGACTGAAAAGGTCTTTTGCTTCAGCTTTAAAACACATATTTGTCTCTCTTTACATGTACATCAGCATTATGTCAAAAAGGTATTTTTTGGAAAAGAGTTATTCAGATATTCTAAGGAATGGAATTACTGAGAAATTTAGAGAAGAAAATTTCAGTAAATACAATTACTGATTTATGATACTGTGATTAATTGTTCAGTAAAGAGTAATATGCTACTTAGAGGAGTTCATAAAGTGCATTTATTTCAAATGTAGTCTAAATTTGCAAACTAAATTCAGTTCTTACAAAAGACAATACAGCCATGCAAAAGTTTTTTTTGTCTTTTTGACATTATATAGTTTGGGGTTTTTTCTTTTCTCATAGTCTGGAAAGAGTAAATCCAGGTAGTCAGTTTTACTGTAAAAACAGTAGAGGGAATCATTATCAATGTAAACAGAATACCAAATTATGGTGTTAGTTTAGGAACAGTTGTAATGTCTTCTCGGTGTCACATCATATTAAAATGGATTTGAATGAAATATTAAGTAAAAAACAGCACATGCATAAATGACCACACTTCATCTATGCACAAAACAGAAAAAAACTAAATCATTTTTACTATCATATAAAAAGCAGAATCTTTATCTAGTGCTTTGTAGAAATAATACAACTTAACATAGTTGTTCGTTGAATCACCTTTGGACCACCACCAAGCGTTCAATAATGTTACATTTTAATGATGTTGTGGAGAATAAGTATAGAATGAACCCGTACAATAAATCGTTAATCGCACCTTATTTATTACTAAATTCATTACTCAAAATTTAATGTTAGTGTACAATCCCGCTCCAAAACGTCACTCAACAGAACAAATGAAGTAATATTCTTGGCTCCAAAATCACTCTCACTCCACTCCAACACTCCACTCCATAGAATACATGGTGCCAAATGAATGCCCGTGGCGATATCATGAAAATGGGGAAAGGTCTGGATCTCTGACTCATTAAATCAATAAATTCCGACAAACCTCCAAATAATATGATAAAAGTTGCAATCTATGGAAGGGAGTCAAGAAGGAAATGTCCCATTTCATGAGTTCGGGATTGTCACACTGAATTTTATATTATCTAGAGTTCGACTTTATACGAAGTTATAACTACAAAAAAAATGTTTAAAATGATAGTTGGTAGGCAAAACATTGCAGCGTTAAAAACTTTTTTTTTGTCTCAGTAAATTATATACCTGTACCTTTTGAAAAAAATATATGATGCTTAAATGTATCACTCAATCTTTAAACTGGTTGTACGGGGTTGAAATTATTAACTGGACTTAAATGAACTATTGCCTAAAGGTGATCAACTATTTAGAAAAATGATATGAAAGATAATACAAATATTATTAGTGGTTCTAGTGGATTTTGTTCACATCAAACATAATGAAGTCGAAAGCGGTTAAAAGAACGAAAATTTCCATTTTATACATTAGAATTTTCTCATTAAAAACAGTTTTGCACTAAATAAAGTAAAATAAAGTCCCCAAAGGCCAAAAAGGGGAAAACAGGTGTTCATTTCTTTAACTTTCAATGCCCTTATTCATTGCGGTATATTTATAATATAACTTTAACTTAAAGAGCATGTGAAGCCTACTTAGAAAATTCCCTACTTTCCTTATCTTA